>CM059972.1:82371385-82574586 GCA_030490835.1 Annona cherimola | reverse complement strand
TTATACCCATTTCATCATAAAACTTTTAAATTGTTCAAAGATATAATCACATCCACGGTCCGTTCTCAATACTTTAATCTTTTAATCTAATTAATTATCAACAACACTTATGCAATGTCTAAAGCAATTCAATGCTTCTAACTTATGAGATGTCAAAAAAACGTGATCAGTTTCCTTATTGCTTTTCCTACCAGGTAATGTTCATAGGTATACAGATCCATTGTAGCAAGTGGGTCAAGAATACCATTTTTAGCTAACCTATTCATCCTGTTTGATCCAGCATGACTTAATCTAGCATGTCATAAATTTTCATTTACATTCACATCAAAAGATGGAATAAATGAAAAAAACTATTATTTGACATAAATTATTATAATCGATATTCAATACCCTAAAATAATTCTTAATAAAATTAGAGCCATAATAAGTTTTTCCTAATATAACGTCAACATAATCATTATGAAAATTTAAGAAAAAATCCAAATTAAGAAAAGATAAGACGGTGACTAAGTTTCTTAGGATGTTTGGAGCATAAAGGACATCATGTAAGAGAAGGATTTAGCCACTAAGCAACTCAACTTTGCAGGTCCCTATCCCTTTAACTTTTTCTTTGGAGTTATTTTTCACATAAATCCATCTTGTTCTAGCTAAGACTCAGTGATACTCCATAAATATTGTCTGGTCTTTAACTATGTGCTCCATATCCACAAATAGAAGTGATTTAGTTAAAATGACTAAGCTATATACATAAATAGAAGTGAGAGCAAGAGGATAGGTAATACCTGCTTCGATATAGTGCGGTCATGACGAAGTGTCCTAAGTTGCTATAGTTGTAGCATTTAACCTTCGCAATATCTCTTTTGCCTTTGTGCTTGCTCAGAGTTTTGTTACCTTCATGTAGGCCCTAATTGTCCTTTCCTTTTTCATTTAAGAACGTCTTGTTCCTCTTGTGCTTGGAACCCGAAATTCTATGCAGTCTAAAACCAGCAGCATATGCTTCTCCATAAGAGGACTTTACAACCTCTACGTAATCAGCTTGCAATTCCAACTATCATGCAATGTCATCAAAGGTCTTGATTTATCATTGTGTATTATGTTAACCTTTGTATGTTCTCAATTATGCGGGAGGGGCCTAATCATTGTGTGCACTTGTTGCTCATTTATGAGAACATGCTTTGCTAACTTAAGTTCTTAGATTATGTTTGACATTTTTCAAAGATATTACCTCATGTTGTGGTTGTAACACTTCTTGTAAGTGTCAAACTAGATGTATTGTTCAAATTCTACATCAGGTCATCCTGCATACTACTTGATAACACAATATGAGCGATACTGTTTTCTCTTGTAATATTAGTAAGCCTTATATTCTCTTTATGTTGAGCAGCGTTTTCACAATTGAGTTCAATTATGATATAGTTAAACACTTCTAGTACCTGCTGTTCTTCCAGGAGATACTAAACTTTATGATATTAGATATCGTAGTTGTCGCTATTCAATTTTTCACTTTTATTCAAGTACATGACAATTATTTTTGATTTCATTGGTAATTGGTTGTCTACAAGGAATATTAACACAAAGTGAAACTAGCATGGAATATTATTTTATTGTAAATGTTGGCTAAATTAATGATAAGTCAACTTAAAGAACAAATTCAAAAGTTCACCATGTTCCTAATCATCATTCGTATCGCAAATATTGGCATGTCATTAATTTAGTTTTATTACGCAAAATTTTAATTCTAAGTAAGAATTCCTTTAAATCCTACTAACTTAAGAACTCTCACTATAAATAAATCATAAATTAAAAAGTCTGTCTATTCACTTAAGTGTAATTAAATTCCATACACACTTTCTTTGGTTAGTCAGATAGTGTTAGGTCATGGGAGACTTTCCTTGTTTCTACAAGGTCTTAATTAAATAGTTACAAGTCCACTTGATACCGCAGTAATCCCTAACCTAAACACCAATTGTTAGTCATTTTATAGAAATTTAATTTGCATCGTAAGTGAATCTTTTCACAAAAAGTTTAAATAGATGTAAAAATTGCATCAATCCTTTTTTGATACACCCAAAAGAAAAGGAAAAAGGAGATAAGGAACACATCTCTCTAATGGTCTTTCGCAATATTGCTCATAAATTTGTTAACACTTAAGTGACACCACTCTAAGAGGTGGTATTATCTGTGCATAGGCTTTGTCTGTAACTCTTTTCAACCAAAAAGCAATTTTCCTATCCTGGCTTTTGCAAATTTTGTTGTATATATTGAGATAAAGAGATAGAACTAGGGATGTTAGTGGTAATAGTCAATTTGCCAACCCGCCCATTCAACCCATTGTAAATGGATTGGAGTTGAGTTGAGATTAAGTGGACACTCGTCTAACCAGAGCCATTAACACATCTAAAGAGAACAACTAATCTTTTAATTCCAAAAATATTCCTTTGCTTTTCCATTTTCTCTAATATAGATAAAGCATACAAAATAGTTTGAAAAGACTCATTTCTTCTTTTTAGGATTATCTTTTTTGTTTCTTTTATTTGTAGTAAGGAGTAAATAAAGTAATGGAGCTTTTGCTTTATGGATAGCCTTATGCTTTAGGAATAGTCTCAAGTGAAAACGTGTCATGAATGTTTTCAATGCTCAAATATGTTCATAAAGGGTGTGTCTTGGATTCATATTATATTCCATGTAGTCTTTAATGGTGGGTACTTGAACGCTTTTCAACTCAGCCTTAAATTTATCAAATAGGGAGCTTTCCATTTTTCTTGCTGTCTCACATAGTAAAATAATTATTAAGCATATGATGTTTGTACTTATAAATAAGAAAGATATACAACATGACACATATTTTACACATACATGTCAAATCTAAGTCTCAAACAAGAAATCTAAGCACTCCATTATGTTCAAAATGTCCAAACTAGTAAGAATTGACTATTGGATCATTGAAATGACATCTAAAATAGGCAAGATCCATAAAAAATAAAATGGACCACTCATGGTGTGCCACAACGGGAACCGTCATCAATAGGTAGCCACGCTTCGTCTGACCGGGCTGGGTCTAGGCTTTATGCTCATTTGATCCAGGTCTGGGCCCATTGGCGATGCGATTTCAGTGTTGCTGAGTCGAAAATGGGCTTGGCCTCATTCAGTTCGACTCATGTGCTGGTCTTCCCTGCTGTCAATCAACTCCCACTATTATTGGTCGTTTTCCAGTGCTAATGCCGTCGTCGTTTCAGTGTCAGTGGCTGGTCACTACCAATGTCCGTGGGCCCTACTCGGCCCATCTGAAAATGGGCCCTGTTTGGGTGCGATGGTGTGCGGCTCGCTTGTCAAGTGTGCACTAAACTAGACTGATTTTTGAGCCAGGGGCCATTTTGTAAATATTTTGTCCATTTTCTTTTTGCAAAATTGTTATTTCTTGGGATTTTTGAACCAAATAATTATCCATAAGCTGTTTTGGAAAATTTCTAGGGTTGGTCAATACAGCCATGACAGATCATCGCAACCCATTTAAGTGCACTATACAGCTGCGACAGACAAAGAAATAACGCATCTCAGTGCATTTTAAATAATATTGAATTCACTTAGCATTTTACTTATGATCCAATCTATATGATAATTTTATAATTATGCAATTAACATATAAAAAAAATTACATAATTAAATCAGACAAATATCTAATTATCGCCATAATTACAACCAAATGCAATGATTCACATGACGATCTTTTCTAAAATAATTTTTTTCCACAAGCATACATGGGTCCTATAAAAAATGTCACTAATTTTTAAAATTAAAAAATAAATATCTAAAAATCTTCAAAACTGGTAAAAATTAATAAACATGTTAAATACACTTAGACTAACAATTTTATAAAAAAAATTTAAAAAATAAAAAAAGGTTAAATTCACTTGAGTGCATTTAGGCACTCCTATATTTTAAATCACTACATCGTGCATATTAATACGTAAATAGATCCACTAGTAAAATATATATAATCCCAAAAAAGCATACACATGATTGGAAAACGAAGACAGTTTAATGGCTCTATACCAAAGTAGAAAATTAATGGCTCAATAAGTCACATAATCATATAGTGGCCTACATCTTAAGAGATCACACCATGATGTAGGACTGCAGAAGCGGGATTGTTACTGCGCTAGCTTTGGATTGCCTGGCTTCTCGCCTAACCAGATAAAATTATAAAACAGAATCCAATCTTAATCTCACCACCTAGATACTTACAATTTTAGGAATGAAAGTGTTAAAGTTTTTCACATGCTATAAAGACGATCTCAGATCCTTCTTTTATAATGGAGGAGTGGAGAGTTTTGACCAATCTTTCCACTGTAGGTTCCTCTTCATCGGCTATCCAAAAAGCTTACTCCCCATCAAGATAGCTATCTAGATTGAAGTGGAAGCATATTTTTCTTGATGGGATAAGTCTCATAAAAAAAGCCCACGTAGGGTGTAAATTCCAACAAAGTGAATGTGTATCCACACTCAAGGGGATCTCCCTGTCCATGAGCTTCTAAAGTGAAAAAATGTCAAAGATCCTTTGTAATTATTGTATAACTACAAAATCCTATAACACTCTCTTTTTCAGTCCCATGTCCTCTTTCTAAAAGGTCTAAGGAACAAATTCAAATTTGTATTTTATTCCATATATTGTAGAATTCTCTCGTTCCATGGTTCTTTTGTCTGGCTTCCTCTCTTGGCCTCTTTTTTATATAAAAAATAGTCTCTTCATTGATCCTAATTCATTTATAACTTATTTATCATACCAGGTTGAGGGTTATAAATGGATTGACTGTGCATATAGTAAACAAGTTGATACCAGTTGATTTATACAACTATATGAAATAAAATAAATAATAAACTAATAAAAACACAACAAAACTAGCAAAATATTAGGGACAATACAACTATAACTAACATTTGTTAGAAAGCATGGAATGAAAACTATTAATTGTTTCATTTACCTAAAAAAGTAAATACAAAATACCAACTCAATCCCCAATTTGAACATCGATGAGGTCATTATTGAAGAAGAAGGTGAGAAGGAGAAACAGAACATGCACTAGTTGGTTGTAAATGGATTAGGTGGGTTGAACAGATCATGCATCAAGTTGATTGATTAAAAACCTTAATGACCCACACAATTATTTATATGGATTGAAAGGTTCAAACAAGACTATCTATTTCACCTAACCCTAATTTGTGAATTAGCTGATTGGGTCGAGTTAACTTATGCCTAATTAAACCCCTACTCTCACCCGCTTTATGCTAAGTCTTAGGATGCAAGATTAGGTCTCAATTCAAGAAAGTATTGCCATTTCTGTCTTCATCAGTTTGCAATCAAAGTGATCTTTTGCATTATAATTTTGTATGAATCATGTTTCAATGCATTTGGATATATTGAAATTTTAATACACTTAGGTGCAAAACATATTTTTTAAATTTTTATAAAATTATTAATCTAGATGTATTTAACTTACGTCTTTAGTTTTGCCATTTTGGAAGATATATATATATATCTGATTTTTAAATATAGGGGTAGTCCAGTAATTTAAAAGGACTAAAATTCTTCTATTTTTAGAAATCATATATATTAATATCTCCAAAAATATAAAATTTGATTTATAGGTTAAATACATCTAGATTGATAGATTTATAAAAAAAATTAAAAAATGGGTTGTAGCCAGCGCATTGAAATTTAATGCATTTGAATGGATTGAAATATTACTCATTATTATAGACAATTTAGATTTTAATAAAATATTTTTAAAATATAAAAGCGAACGTTGTAGTTTCTAAAACTACAACTGGTTGTATATGATGGAATGGGATCATATTACTAAAAATTAGTTTGATTAAAAACTTGGTTATAAACATTTAACATCATTTGACATCAGTAAATATGTGGCGATAAATTTTGAAAATAAAGAGTGTATTTAGGAAGTGATAAAATTTTTAAATGAAAAGTTTCTGGTATAAAAGTTTTTGAAATGAGAGAAAATAATTTGTTATGATAGGATAATGATGAAAATAAAGAGAATAAAGTTAAAATAGATACGTTAGTTGTATGAGTGATTATGAAGAAATGATTGAAAATTACGATAGTTGTACAGTAAAATATAAATTTTTTAAAAAAAAGACACTAAGAGAGAGTAAAAGGTTTTGAATTGTTCTATAAAAAAAAAGTTTTGAATTGAAAAATTTTGATGTGAAAAGTTAAGGGTAGACAAAAACACCAAAATTAAATAACATCTAAAAATTTCAAAATATATTTTTTGGACTAGTAACTAAATATACATAAATAAATTTTGTAATTATAATACCAAAATCACTTTGATTCGAAACTTTTTTCATAAAAACTTTGATTTGAAACTTAATTATAAATATTTAACTTCATTTGAGAATAAATGTATATCGAATTCCCTTCAAGCCCAACAACTTCCAAAGCTGTTTAACATCATTAGAGAGGAGTTCGTAAAAGCTTATAAAAGAGTTTAATTTTATTATTTATCTGTATTTTTTCTATTAAACGAAGTGAAACCTAATGAGCCCATCAAAACAATTACTTCATGTAATGATCATAATCGGTGTTTAAGGGCTTTACTGGAGTTTAACAAAAGCCATTTGCGGAGTCTATTAAAATCTTCTTAAAGCCTAGTAAGTAGGTAAAATGCATTAGTGAACCTATTTGAAACCTAATTAGCCATATGTATTTTTCATTAGTGCTTTTCTACATTTTACTTTAATTCCAAATATATCAATAACATTTTTATAATTCCAAATACACCAATTACATTTACATTTATTTTCAAAAATGTCCATTCCGTGAACTAACACTGCTAGTTAATATATGAAATTACTAATATACCTATCGTTGAAAAATTGAGTGTTAAAATTCACTAAAGTCCTAATTGCACATGAGTTTTAAAATTGGAAAGCCATAATTTCATTTTATTATTATTTTATTTCGACTTAAATTATTTTATAATAAAAGTATTTTGGAATTTTATCAAATTTTAACTGACGATTTTTTATGGAATGGACATTTTTAGAATTAAATACAAATGTAGTAGGTATATTTGAGCTTTGCAAGGTTTGATGAGTTTTTTTTTTATATATTTATAGACTGTGACATCTTATTATTACAATAGAGTACATTCACACCCTTCACATTTTAGAGGAAAATTTCTTAAATACACCCATATTAGGAGAAATTCTGTAGAAACTCCCATTTTGAGAGAAACTATAAACTCCAATTATAGGGGAACTAATGGGCAAAAGCCCCTCGATAAGGAGGGGAGTTGAAACCAGGGGTGCAATTTGAGCTCATGAAACTCAAGTTTACCTTAACCTTAATCTTAACTCTATTTATAAAACATAACCCTAACCCTAACTTCATTTATAAAACTTAAATCCTAACTCTATTTTTTGAAAATCGGGTTCAAGTTGATGAATTTTCATTGTATTTAAGAGTAATAAGTTTAGAATTTCATATAAATATATAATAATAACAAATCATGTAAGTAAAAATATAATATATAGTATAACTACAGATTTGTCAAAAAATAACAATATAAAGAATATTTCTAAAATAATTTAATATAAAAAATAAGATAAAGGAATAAAATGGATGTAAAAGTAAAAGATAGAAATAAAAGATAAATATAAATAAAAATAATAGATTTTATTTATAATATAATTACAATATGCCAAACATGTATTCAAATATAAATATAAATAACATAAATATATAAAATATAAAGAAATATTGTTTAAATATTATGTATATAATCATTTTTATAATAAATACAAAATGGAAAATTGGGCTCGGGTTTTTCGGATTCGGGTTCACTTGAACCCTAATCATATTATATTTATAAATTGGAATTCCTTGAGTTCGGGTTGGGAAAAGGTAAATTCAAATGCTGTTGGAAATCGGGTTTGGCGAGTCTGGTTCGAGCTCAACCTAGCCCAAGTTGCACCCCTTATTGAAACTAAGTTCGGCGGAAACCCCCTTCCCTTGGTTACCACGGTGCCAATAAGGCCATGGCAGTTTGATGAGTTTTTAAGTTGTTAAAAACAGCCCAATATGCCACCAGGGGTAGTGCCCTGGTGGTCAAGCAGTAGAATGCCACAACATCAGCAAGGTTCAAGTCCCGTTTAGTGCAGGCGTTGCAATTTCCCCAGTTAATGGGGTTTATAGATTCCCCCTGAGATGGGGTTATTTACAAAAAAATTCCCTCCATATTGTGGGGGTTGTAAATGATGCTTAATTTAATATATCAGTTGTTATAGTGTATATAGTATCAATAAAAAAAGCCCAATACAATTTTTAAAATTTAATAAAAAAGAAATCATTGAAGTTAAATATTGGCTCTTTTATAATTAAATTACATATTTTCCCTCCAACCCAACAAAACTGTTTGAAACGGCTCAAAATGAATTTAAATAAGTCTAAAAGCAATTTCAACGGTGAATCCGCCAATGGATTCGGTCCTTTAAAAAAAAAAAAAAAAAAACGGAAGTGAATCCCACCAATGGTCTCAGTTGTTGTTACTTTTTGGATTTGGATGAAGGTCAAACTCTTATCCTCCTACACACGCATACGTTATATCAATTACGTGGTCGTTTAAGTGGTCACACAATTTGATTATTTTTATTGCTTTCCTTTAACATCTATTTTTTAAGGTTAATTGTTAGGACGTGTTCTTTTTAAATAAAATTTTTTTCTAAAATTTTTTAATTTAAAACTTTTCATTATATCATTGTGCTTTTGGCGTGATGGTATGCCGTTGTGCTCCAACACTGGGTGACTACGTTTTGAAACCTCTGGCAAATTAGCAACATGTCACTCTACTTTCGCATGAGAGTGTCCACCAATTGTCGGAAAAATCAGGAGAATAAAAATAGGAATATTGGCAAATATTTGGGAGAATGTTGTATGAAATATTGTTAGAATGTCTTAAGGAGCCTGCTTGTAATTTAAATTAAGATGATTGTAAATATATACACATAAAAAAAAAAAAATTTCACTATCCACATCTATCCAATTTTTAAATTATTTTTCATATCTTTTTATACAAACTATTTTATTTTTAATTATTTCTACGTAACTATTCATATAACCAACGCATCTATTTTAACTTTATTTTCTTTATTCCTCATCATTAGCCTTATATATTACATCATTTTCTCTCATTTCAACAACTTTTACACAAAAAATTTAAAAATTTCTTATTCAAAAGTTTTATCATTCTCAAACGTACCGTTAATGGAAATACTTGACACGATGCTCACACCATTAAAGATTTTGGTTATGACCCAATCCAAAAAAAAAAAAAAAAAAGATTTTGGTTATGTCACCCGATTTTTATTAAGCTTTAAGGTTGAGCCAAAATCCAATCTGGCCTATTGTATTTAAAATGATCTTTAATACAAAATTAGTTTTTATCTAAATCGGCTTATTTGATAAAAGCGATAAATTTGTAAAATTAATGTAATAAAATTGCTTGATATATCTATCAATGCCAAAGCTATTCATTCAACATCTGTACCATTTAAAGAATTTTTCTATATAATTAAATAATTCTATAAACTATTATGACATTCCGATAAATTTATGAATGCATTTAACTGATCTTCGTAGTTTACTTATGGGTGAACATGTTAGAACTGCACCAAATTTTATTTGAATCAGTATTTATTTGTCCATCCGTGTAAGATTGCTATATTGGTACTACTCTAACGGGCTTTTTAAGCCCGTAGGAGAATGTAAGGTTGATTCATTTCTTTACGGGCCCTCTTGTCGGTCTGGGTCATCCCCATCAACCTATTACATAAAACCCCAGCGATCCCATAAGGTTTCTCCTAAATAACAGCGACCGTAAACTTTTAAATTTTTTGACTGGTGCATAAGACTTAGATCTTTTTTATTGGCACTTATACAATGTGATAACTGATATCACAATTTACAGCTCTCACAACACAAAGAGAATTTTACATTTACAACCCTCACAACATAAAAGAGAATTTTTTTGCAAACCCCACCCGGAGATTGTAAAGCCTCCGCAATTCTGAAAAACTTATTTATAAAACACTCATTCACCACCCACGCCATGCCAGGGGTGCGGTTCGAAACCGTGAGCACATGTCAAAAAAACATTCCATACATGTATAAAATCTAAGTGGGGCTAATGCATCTAAAAAAAAAAACAAATTTTTTTAGGGCCACTATATCACCCCATAAGGAAAAGCCAATCAATTGTCACTGATGCTGATCATCTCCCGACCTGATTATGACGTCCAGTACCGTTTTAGCTTTTAAAAAGGAATCCAAAAAATGTGATCTTCCAGTTCTGCTTAAAACACACAAATATCTTCTAGCAATCCCAAACAAAGGGAACAAACAAAAACAAAAACAAAAACAGACCCCCTAAAAAAATTGCACTGCAAAGTCCGCAACTTTTTTTAAAAAAAAAAAAAAAAAAACTGACCAAAATGAACGATGAAGACTAATGAAATATTTTGGGCTTGTCATTCCCATCTTAAAAAAGGGCGAACATGGGTATTATTTATATTTTTCAAAAAATAATTTAACATCTTAACTATATAATCACTTTACTTTTTTTATCCTTATATTCTTATTTTTTTCACGCAGTTATTCTATTTGTTCTCACTCTATCCTTCCATATTACCTTATTTTTATACTTTTTCGAAAATATTTTTATTCTTCACCTTTTTACTTTCCCCCATAACCACTTCGAAGTTCACACCAAACGGACCTAAAAAGGGAGAAAAGTCAAATAGTCAACTAACGAGCCACAAAGATACTGTGCAAACAGTGCTGTCGGCAAGCATTGGGACGTAATGGTTGACTAGAGCCGGTCTCATTTGGCTTGTTTATTTTCTTATAAATTTTTTCTTTTCTATAATTATTTAATTATTTTTTCACATTATCTTATACAAATGATTTTACTTTTCAATCATTTTACACAACTAAAATAATCTTATTTTTCAATCATTCTATATAACTAATTTATTTATTTTAACTTTATTATCTTTATTCTTTATTATTATCTCTATTATATCACGTTATTTTCTTTCATTTCAACAACTTCTGTACAAAAAAAATAAATTTCATTTAAAAGTCATGTTACTTCCCAAACACATCCTCGGGAGAGAAATGATTAATGGTTTACTTAGCACACCTTAAAAATTCATTAATTCTTTTATTTTTTTCTTCATACGCTTGTTAATATTGATATATTTAACATATAAACTAATTTTTATCATTTTTGGATATATATATATATATAATTTTTTATATTTTAAAACATATTGATATTTTAACCATTTTTCAAAAATAACGATATTTCAACCATTGAAAATGGCTAAAAACTCTTGTTTAAAAATGTTAATATATATATATATACATCCAACAATGTAAAATTTAATTTATATATTAAATACACTTAGATAAATAAGTGTATAAAAAAACAAAAAATAGGCGGACTAAGTAAGTTATTACTAGTTAACCTTAGTGATAACACCCTTTGTCTCCAAAAAGGAGGATTAATGTTCAAATGTTGGTAAGGCATTTGCCCCCCAATAAATGATATAGGAGCTTTGTCTCCTGTTTGATAGGTAAGAATTTGAGTTTCCTAAATTGATAAGTGGGAGCACGCGATCTCCTTCTCGTATGTAAAAAAATAAGTTATACTTAGTTCGGACTAACAAGAGGCTACATATTATAAATATATATATATATATGTGTGAAATTTTGGATGACTGCAAGTATGAAGACAATTTTAAAAAAGGGTTTCGATATTGTGCCAGCGATGTGGCCGGCTAGAAAATTCAATTTAGAATTTACATTTTATGAAATTTGATATTTTTTGAATTTATTTAATATTTTATAAAAAAATTTTAAAATTACCAAATTTCATAAGGCTAAAGATTTAGATATATATATATGTATAAAAACTTTGAAAAAAAATGTATTTTTTGGCCGTGCGGCCAGCCATACAGGATCAAAACCCCCCAAAAATTTCATGAACAATAATAATAATAATACAAATGTAAATAATGCTTCTAATAAAATGAATAAAAACAAAAAATAGTTAAATAATGATAGATTTTTAATTTTGCCACAACAGATGAGTTACTAGGTTAGTTTCATTTACTATATAGTTATATACAAATAGCATTTTTCATCCCCGTTAGCAAATCTTGGCCTAAGTAGTGGAAGTTGGTTGTCAGAGTCGAAAAGTAGCCAGAACAGTTGCTGATTTTGACGTGTTCGTGAAGTTCTTCGAATTGAGTGATTTACGAAAGGCATCGACAGAAAGAAAATTCATGGCAGTCAGAAGGTATCCCTTGTTAATTTGCCAAATTTGGTGGAACAGGTCTCAGTGCTCTCGAAGATTATTACGGTCCATCCAATTCCAGCATGCGTGCAATATGCATCTTTTTAAATCTGCTCTGTCACCAGCTGGAAAGCTTTTATAGATGCTTCCCATCAGGGATATGACATTTTCGAATTGGTTTGGTGAGGAAGAGGTAACTAAAAAAAATTTCCCAATTCATTCTTTAAACATTTTGCTACGTATTTTACTTCTTTTATTATTATTAACTCTATAGTTCAATTATTTTTTATATTTTGTACAGCTAATATGTTTTATTACTAATTATTATAATATTATATCACATCATTCTCACATTTTTTTTAAAAAATTTTGCTATAAGTTTTATCTTTATGTCTTTACCTCTTACCAAACAACATCACTCTAGCATCACTTATCTTTTATTACTTGTGATGGAATATGAGATAAGATGAAACATATTATTGTATACTGAGAATGAAAAAATTGTATGGAGATGGAAAAATATATTCTTCTTTTTCGATAATAAGAAAAGTGTTTTTAAGAAATGGGGAATTTTGTCTCATTTCCATCCCTTTGTGAATAAACCACCTTGATTCTCCAGAAATTATCACAATAAAATTTTGATTTTTGGCAAAGAAAAATTCGTAACAAAAAGTTAAAATTTGGTTGTTAAAAAAAACTTGATTGCCAATAATTTGTGGCATATCCTATATAGCAATAATTAAGAAAAAAAGATTACTAATGGTTGTGCTTAGCAATAAAGTTTTAATTTAGGTGCCAAAATATTATTATCAGCGAGAAATATTTTCTTTGCTGCTAAAAGCTTCATCATAAGCCAGAAAAATTTTCCTGCATGTGCATTTTCCTCGCCAATAAAATTTTTTTCTTATAAGAGTCGTAAAAAATGTATTTTCTTAGTGCATGCCTTCGTCATGGCAGAGGTTCCCGAACCCCCACTGTATCAGTTATATATCGGCAACGTCAATGATATATAGGAAGCATGGGATCCTTATCGCAGGCAGCCGGGCGCATACACTTATTTTTTTAATTTTTTTCAAAATTATTTTACAATATTGTTAATCTATATGTGTATAAATTTTACCATTTTTGGAGTATTTTAGATATTTATTTTCGATTTTTGAAAATAAAAAATAAATATCTAAAATACTCCAAAATGATAAAAATTTATACTTTTAAATTACCTAAAATGCTACTCATTTTCAAAAATCAAAAATAAATATCTAAAATACTCCAAAAATGGTAAAAATTTATACACATATTAAATATACTTATATTAACAGTTTTATAAAAAAAATTTGAAAAAAAAATGGATGTATGCCCCAGGAGCATGCAGCACGAACATGCGATAAGGATCCGGAAGCATGTGCTTTATCCGATCCCACATTCAGTAAATTGTTGTATTTTCGATGGTAAAAGGAAGTATGATATATGGGCAGCTTGTGCAGTAAATTTGTTATGCCGTCTCCAGTGAAATTCAGTGCAGCTTGTGCCCCTTATTCGATTTCATATTGTCTGATTTTTTAAAATCCGAGCATGCATCATATTTTTTCTTGAATTGAAAAATCATTTTAATTAGAGCGGTATATAATCTACCCAGAAACTGCAAATGTATTTAATGCTTTTTAAATTATATTTTCGTAGTACAAATTATAAAATCTTTTAGTAAGCCCCGTTTTTCAAATTTAGACTAAATGAATAGGTTTAAACATCATGCATGATTTTGAATTTTAATAATATAAAAGAGGAAAGGTTTATAAGTCGAACATATTTTCACAGGAGAAAATAAATAGCATGAATTATACTTGAACTAAGATTTTGATATATCCATAACTGTAGTCAAATAATTTTATTTTTGTGATATATTATAATTATTGGTCATTTGCAAAGGACTTCTCAAGCTTTTTCAAAAGTTCAATTTATGCCCATTACTATTGAGTTTGCAAATAAATCCCCTTTCCTTGTTCCCCATTTTTGGAAGTTTATTTGCAAAATCCATTTAAATTATCCAATCAAAATTAATGTATTCTATCCGTTGCACTTATCCTATTGCATTTTGATAGAAATGTATAATTTATTTTAAAAAACTAGAAAGACGTGGGCCACAAAATCGAATCTATTCTAGAGGGAATATATAAGCTTGTTAAAATGCTTATTTCGTGTATATAATCAGGTTATATAGAAGTGGAACTATATAATCCCTTTAAAATTTAATATTTTGATAATTGATGGAAATCCAATCTATTCATTGTATTTAACACCATTTGTTTAGTTAAGAAACCAAGTTTTATCTAAATCAAGCATGTGGATGGGTCACATTTGCTCAAAATATATGTTCATGTATAAATTATGAAAAATGTTGAGAATATATATTAGAATATAATAGTACTTTATATAATCATTTTTCCATATATAATTGATATTTTAGATAGTTTAGATGTTGAAAATACTACTTTAAAATTGATATTTTAGCATTAAATTATTTTATTATGTTTATTTTACACATTTATAGACGAAATTAATATTCAATGATAATAAACAAATAAGAGAGTTTCTATAATAATATAAATGAGGCTAGATGTAATGGATGAAGTAAATTTTTCATCAATCATTAAGATATAAAAAAAAAAATAGAGAAGTTTCGTAGAAGCAGGACTGTTCATATATAGGCCGTACAGAGATTGTAATTGAAGTGATTTTAAATATCAATATCAACAAACTAATAACATAAAAATGAATAGAGTACAGATTCAATTAATTACAATGTTCACTTCGAACTGATTTACATTTTAGAAAAAGTTGAACCGTTTCAAGTGGACCCCTTTGGCACCATTTTATTATTTTAAATTTAAAATAGATATAGATAGGTACCAAAAAACCCATTAAAATCCTCATCTAATATATGAAATAATAAATTTCTCATTAAACAAATTTTAAGTGATATTATCGAACAAATAATGACAAAAAATGAATAGAATAAATTTCATAAAATGTTGCAAATAGAGCCCCCTTGAGCTACCTAGGCAAGTTCTGCAATGTAAAACGGGCTTGAATGAGATACAAATGAGATAACGAAATTGAATGAGATAAGATTATCCAGTACTGGTATTGAGAAATATAGTATTGAAAAAAAAAAAAAAAGTAAAGCAATTATGTAGCCTGCTGATCTTCCGGCCCAAAAACTTTTTTTTTAAAATTTTTTTTTTTTCATGGGTAAGTAAATCTAGGTGTATTAAATATATAAACCAAGTTTTACCATTTTTGGATGTTTTTAAGTATTTTTTTTTGGATTTTTAAACACAGTGGCATTTTCGTAATTTTTTTGAGACAAATTTTAAAAATTTTAAAAATGAGTTTTTGGGCCGGATGCACGGCCTCCACTGTGCATCCGGCTTCAAAAGATCAGGACTCAATTATGTATTGAAAAATAAGAAAGTATATTGAAAATGAAAAATTATGCTCCATTCACATCCATTTAAGCCCTCCCTTTGTATACTGTTAAACACGCCCCAACATTTCCTAAAATGTGGACGGATTCTAACTGGACAGTGTACATCATGTGAATGAGGACCATTGGTTCCAAGTGAAAGCCTCCAGAAACAAATTAGGATGGTGGTGTCTGTGTCCAAGTTACATAAAATAAAAAATAAATAAATAAAAAAGAGGCTGTAGCTGAGCTGGTTCGTTTTTTGCTGGATGGGATTAAGGAGGGAGGGCCATGTGATGGAAGGGGACAGGGAGCCATAAATGATACGGTTGGGCTAGACATGGATTTATGAGAGCCCCATGTGGGGAAGAGATTCCCTGCTGCTGCTGCTGACGACGTTGCTCTTGCATGCCTAGCGTTTCAGTCAATGTTAAAGATCCATCCATCAACAGGCATACAAAGAACGAAACAGTGGAATAAATGTGCCTTTTGGCATAGGAAATGTGGCTAAAAGCTGACCTCTAATGCGCCCTGGCCTCCCATAAATGCACACCCCATCATTTTTTTATATTGTCAATCACCCATCCAATGTGCCTTCCACTTGTCCATCTATTTTTCTCTGTCTCATATTTCAAATCAATTCACCAAAATATTATTAATTGCAAAATGCCATAAATGCGCATGGCCAATGATATATTTTGATTGAAATACTAAAGTTCTAGTTTTTGAAGATCAAAATTTTCTTGTAGAAAGTTAACAATTTTAGTTATCAAAGAAACTTTTTGTTGACAATGGTTGCTGGTCTCTGTCCCACCCACTAAAAATATATTTGATTTCAATACTTCATGGTTTTTATACTTAGAACATCAAATTCTGTTCTAGTTTCAAAACTATTATCATAAACAAGAAAATATCTTGCTTATAAAAGTAATGTCGCAAGCAAGAGTGCTTTCTTATTTCGCATGCATATTTTTTTGATTAATAAAGATTTTTTAGTCGCTAATAATGGTCAGCAAAAACCAACTTTTTGTGACGAAAGATAACAATGTAAGTAAAACGGCTTAATTTTGTTAGTGTGGGTTAAGTAATAGCTTACTTAGCATGAGTTAGAAAGCTTGCTTAAATTTTTTTCGCTTTTTTCCATAAACTTTGTAATTTATGTGTATTTAATATATGGGGTTACTTCCGTGAAAACCCCTTTCTATATAACTTACTCAATTTTTTATATCTAAATAATTGATAAAAAAAATCCACTCGATCTATTATATTTAACATCACTTATATTATTATAGAAAATTTTTCATTTGTCTAACGTCACTGTATATAAGTCTCATCTACGAACATATAAAATCAATGTAATAAAATAATTTAATATTAAATATCAATTTTTAAGTAGTATTTTCAACATCTAAACCATCTAAAATGTTATTACTATATGAATAAATGATTCTACCAAATATTACTACATTCGAATATATATGTGAATGGATCTAAGTATTTTTTCTAATTTAGACATAAATATATTTACTTTTAAGCGAATGTGGCCTATGCACATATTGGATTTAGATGAAAATTGGTCCCATAACTAAAAAAATGATTTTAAATATAATGAATAAATTAAATTTTTCATCAAACATCAAAATCATAAACTTTGAGTGGGTTATATAGAACCACTTCCGGTTAATATATTAACCAAGTTTTACTATCATTTAAAGATGTATATATATTCTTTTAGAATTTTAAACATAGGGTTATTTTAGCAATTTCTAATAATTAAATATGGCTAAAATAGTTTTATGTTTAAAATCTAAAAATATATATATTTAAAAATAATAAAACTTGATTTGTACATTAGATATATCTAGATTAATAAGTTTATGAAAAACAAAAAATAATTAAAAATAAATTTATTGGCATAAGCTAACTTGCTAAGTAAGCTATTACTTAGCCTAGGCTAATAAAATCATGTCTTATAAACAAAAGCAAAAGCAAAAGATGACACTTCATATGATTTTCTTTTTACAAAATACACCTTGTAGATATGTATAATTGTATTTTAGCAAACTTATATATGTGCTTGTGAATTTTCTATTAAATGAGGAAGAAAAATGTTCTTATAAACTTATTCCAGGGGCACTTTAGCATTCTACTCAAATTTGTGATGCTTTTGTGAATATATTTGACCTGGTCGATCACAGGTTTGTTTTAAAAAACCTTAAGCTTATAAGATTTATTTTGCAAAATGTCAAAGCACTTTTTTTAATGAGAAACCATGCCTTAATTCACGCCCCATGGGGTCCGTCGAGCCAAAAGATTTACAAGAGAATTAGGTGGGCATCCCACCAAGATTGACAATTTACGAAAAATTGGGTTGTCATACCTACTATATAATGGGCACAGTTGTTGCCTTCCCTCAGAACATGATTGAACACAAACCTTTCAAAAATAGGTACAAAGGATAATATATCCCTCACTGTCTAGTCAACATTAGATAGAATTTGAATGTCATCTTTTAGAAAACTCACATAACACATGAGTCCGACTCCAGAATTAGTCATTGAAGTCGCATTTTAGCTCCCCATCTGATTCCATGAAACATTGCCAAAGCCTCCATGTTTAGAGCATCTTCAATACTCTCTAGCTTCCAACCTCTGGCCCCTATGAAATCCCCCCAATGATTTCATAGGATTGTACCTAACGCATGTAGTTCAGTCTAGCGAACCGTGGACCATCCATGTTCATTTTGAAGGTATCCATGGGTGGACAAACTCATTTGGGAATCAGTTTGGGGTAGGGGTGTAAATCGGGTCAGGTTGACTCGAGTTGGGATAAATACAATCCTAACCCACCTTGTAAAATTTCAACCCAACCCTACTTTCAACCCTACTATTCACACCTTAACTCAACCCTATTTCAACCCACCTCAAATCGGTTCGGTTCGGGTTAGAAATCAGGCTAATAGATTACACATATTATCAATGCTAGTTAAGCTTTTGTTCACCCAAATTTCTAAAATAACAAAAGCAATGATAATTATAAAAACAATAAGTACTAATAAAAGTTCTACGTACCTCAAAAGTGGAAGATAAGTTTAGTATTTGATTCATTTTTTTGCTTTTGTATTCTTTGAGCAATCGATGTCCTCTGCAAGTAAAAAAGTGAAAGCCAAGTAAAAGTATTGCAGTAAATTATGTAAAATGAAAAAACGAATATCATTGTCTTACTTATCTTCTTAGTTGGCTTCTAATCAAAGCTACAAACATCTCAAAGTCCTAATTGACCTGTACGGTTATTCCAAATTACCAATACAAGCAAACATCTAAACAACCTATTTACAATGCAATATAACCAAATAATCCGAACACAATTTCACAACTAATTAACCAAATATATTTCCAAACCAAATAAATTCAAACAACATTTCACAACCAAATAGTCAAACATATTTCCAAACTCCACACAATTTTATTTAAAAATCCAAACAACATGAATGAAATACACTCTCATAAACATATCTAAATATATATCTTACGAAATCGGGTCGGGTCGAACCCGATTTTCAAAAATCGAATTTCCAAAATCTCAACCCAACCATGGTATAAATCGGTCCGGGTTAATACGGGCTCGGGTTGAACCGACCCTATTTACACCCCTAGTTTGGGGTGTTGATTTAACACATCCAATTCCAAGTTAGCATTATACACACAATCCTTGAAATCCAGGCACCAGTCAACAGATTCTCCTTGACATCCAATTCCAAGTTAGCATTGTACACACAATCCTTGAAATCTAGGCACCAGTTAAACAGGTTTTCCATGTCTAGTTGGTCACCATTGTCCCTGAGGCAGTTGCGGAGGAACCAAATTCTCCAGCAAAGTAGCAAAAATAAGGGAAGCTTCTCTTCATCAGGGGTTGTCGACAGGTTCCTAACGATGCATCGAATTGCATTTCTTGGGGTCCAAATTGTTCTATCGGCCTCTGGCCTTCTCCTAGCCTAAATGATCCTCACACATTATAGAAAGAGAAGACGATTGTTCTCCCTCTTGTTCCTGCAGAAAAAATATAAAAATCCACAACAACACCCCTATGATTTAAATTTTCTTTTATTGGGAGAGCTTGTTGAAATTGCCTCAAGCAAAAAAAATTTAACTTTGTTTAGCAACTTGCTTTTCCAAATTGCATTGACAATTACTTTCTTTTGAGCAGGTAACTTCCTTGGTTTCTTTCCTGCAAAAGAAAAGGAGTTAGACATAACCAGCCTGTAGGCTGAGTGCATGCTAAAGATGCCATCAACTTCCAATCCCCAAAACCACCTATATGGAGTTTCATTCTTGGGATATGAATTGCTTTGATCTGTTACCACCCTACTTCTTTCACAGTACTTAATATGAAATCCTTTTTCTATACTCCACTACTTCGGTTAATAAAATCGGCAACCTTTGCTTCATTTGTAGCAAACTACCCTAGGAGAGGTGTCGTTTTTAATAGTTTTTTCTCCATCCATCTATCCCGGAAGAATCTGATTTGTTTTCCATCCCCCAATGTCCATTTCCCTCCTTTTTCAAGAATCCCCTTATCTTTGAGAATGCATATCCAGGTATAAGAATCAGTTGCCTTCCCCACAGACTCCCATATACTTCCATCTTTTATGTATTTTGCCTTTAGAACCTTGTAGCACAAAGAGTCCTTGTTCATTGCTAATCTCCACACTTGTTTTGCAGGCATTGTATAGTTGAAAGCTCTTAAGTTCTTTTTTGAGGTGCACATCTTCTTCTAACTTTTCCAACGCATTGTCTGTTTACCTTCATGTTCATCCCATCAAAATCTGCTAAGCAGGCTATTCATCTCCTTGAGGTGCACATCTTCAGCGACAGATTTCATCAACACCTCCTTCCCACCAATTGACAATAACCTCTCTTTCCATAATTTAATTTTCCTCCAAATGTGTTCCTTCGATCCTACAAACACAGCTTTCTTTGATTTACTTAGCCATGGCAGTATGCCAAGGTAGGTACCAAAATCATTATCACTTGACCCTAACCAAGTCTAAACCTCCTTTCTTTCCTCGCCTCTCATATTCGCACTGGAAAAGGTTGTTGTTTATCAATGTTGATAGTCTGACCCGAACATTCCTTGTACACGTCAAGGATATACAATAAGTGCTCAAATTCTTGCCTGGATGCCTTTAGAAATAAAAGGGCATAATCTATAAAGAAGAGATGAGAGATGTTCAGACTGTGGGGAGAGATCTTTATGCTCGATAATCTCACATTGTTGGTACCATTGTAAATGAGGGAGGTAAGGCCCTGAGCACACATGAGAAAGAAATATGGAGACACAGGATCCCCTTGTCTTAATCCCCTGCCCAAGTCAAAAGGCTTTGTCTTCTTGCCATTGATTTTTGCTAAGAAACTTTCTCCATGACTGTGAATAAAAAATCCCATTCTACATTGTCATACACTGTGGACATGTCTAATTTCACAGCTATCTCATTCTTCTTGCCTCACTCTCTTGCACCTAAGGTAGTGAATTGCTTCATATGTGATGATCATGTTGTCCATAATTAATCTTCAAAGTACAAAGGCACTTCTTGCTTAGAAATTACATTATGAAGGAACCTTCTCAATCTATTAGTCAGTAATTTTGCTATTATTTTGTAGATAATATTACAGAGGCTGATTGGTCTATAATCATTTATCTTACTTGATCCTTTCTTCTTCGAAATAAATACGATGGTGGTCGAGTTGATCTATTGCAAACGGTTCTTGCGCTGGTCATTATCCTTGCATTCCATGAAGGTTTTGCACAAATTGAAGATGACTTCTTTCACTACCTACCAATAATTTTGGAAAAAAAACCTACTGACATGCTATCAAGCCCCGAGGCCTTATTAAGGTTCATTTTTCACTAGCTTTTCTACCTCCTCCATAGATATTGGCCTAATAAGAACCTTTTTCTCCATATTAGATATTTGGTTCCAAGGGTTCTCAATTATCCTCTCCATCCCAGTAGGAGTGACATTCGTAAACAGTTCACTAAAATGGTTGATTGCAATCTGTTCTAGTCCCTCTTGGTCGGTGATCCATCTCCCCTCTTCATCTGATGAACTCTTGATGAAATTGCACCACTGCCTACTGGATGCCACTTCATGGAAGAAGCACGTGTTTCATCATCCAAGCCAAGCCGGTGGGGTTTAGACCTCTACTTCCATATTGTTTCCTCGTCTTCAAGTAGGATATGGATTGAATGTTTTACTTTCTTTATGGCATTCGCACAGTAAAATGTCAACACACTTGTTGAAAAACAAATATTGTAGAGTGTACTTACAGTCTATATAATGTCTTTTGAATCTAGTTATAAATATAACGACATAGTGCTAAAATGCTGGAATACCCTCCCTTATATTTTGTTTATTCATTCATTCTCTTCCCTAGCTACTAATACATGTCTGCATCCGATGCTAATAGTTGTCATGCCTTCAAGCAATCTTTAGTATTACTACTACTACTGCTGCTGCTACTACTATTACTACTATTTATTTATTTATTAGGTTTCAAGGTAGTCAGTGTATTTGAGATGAATTTTTTAATGAAAAAAGAAGGAAAGGGTGTGTTTGGGAAGTGCTAAAATTTTTTGATGAAAAATTTTTGATATTAAAGTTTTTGAAATGAGAGAAAATAATGTAATATGATAAGAGTAATGATAATGAGTAAAGAAAATAAAGTTAAAATAAATATGTTAGTGGTATAGGTAGTTATGTAGAAATGATTGAAAAGTAGAATAGTAGTATATAAAGATGTGAAGAAATAATTAAAAGTAGGATAGTTGTAAAGAGTGAAAATTTTAGGGTAATTTGTTGATATACACATTTAGTTTGATGCTAATTATTAATTTACTCACATTATTTCACAAATTGCATATTGCCCCATAAAATTTCATGAAATTTGCTTGCATACATGTTAACGGCTGAAATTTAATGCTGTTAAATAAAAAAGTGTAATTTGCTTATATAACTACTTAGTTTGACGCTAATTGATGATATATCCATAATATTTTATGAACTGCACATTACTCTCACAAAGTTTTAACAAAATTGCTTGTGTACTCATGTTAACTGTTATCATGTTATTCCCCAGGTAAACCCCTTCCACCTCCACAGGTGGGTATTTTATAAATTACGAGATTTTAATATAGCTTTAAATAGAGTCACTTCTATCATTATCCAAAATTTTAATGTACGCACTAGCAGTTTCTGATGACATAGGTGTCTCATAAGTATGCAAGTAATTTTGTTGAAACTTTATAGGAGTAATACAATTCATGAAATAGTGTGCATATATTTGCAGTTAATGTCAAACTAAGTAGGAGCAATGATTTCTATTGGATCATCCTATCCCCCCTCCCTTTCAGATGGTTAGGGATTCGGGATAGGATGTTCCTTTTCTCAAAAAAAAAAGTAGGTATATCAACAAATTACACTTTTTATTTAACAGCTATTATATTTAAGCAATTAACATGGGTATGCAAGCGATTTTTGTAAAACTGTATGGATGTAATATGTAATTTATGAAATAATATCAACATATCAATAATTAGTGTCAAATTAAAGGAGTATATTAGCAAATTACCTAAGTTTTAGATTGAAAAATTTTAGTTTGAAAAATTTTACTTTTAAACAAACACGCGTAAAGGCTACATTTGAGAAAAATGCCCAACATCTTCTTCTTAACTTTTTTCTAGCTTTTCCAAGCATTTGCAGGGCCTGTAAATTCCTTCTTCAATTTCTCCTCTTTGACAAGTACTTCTTATCTGTTTGTTTTTCTTAAGCAACTTGAGGGGATAATTTTTTCTGTATCCTTCTGATTGCAGCAATTATACCATAAATTTGCCCAGCTATAAATTCTTCTTGATACCTTAAATTATTTACTTCTATAAAATGCCTTTCGATTGTTTCAAAACACTTTTCCTTAGAAAATAATTATTTTTTAATATTGATCCTAATATTCTTTCATATTATCCCAATGCGAAACTACAGCCCACAGAATTAACTCTATGAATTCATATTTATATAACTGCTTATATAAGATATGATGTTGTCATAATTGGCTAAATTTAAATTTATTATCGCATAATGTATTTATTTGAGATAAATTTTAAAATATACAATTATGCAACTTAAAAACCTATCCGAGTTGTCAAATTAATCAAAGTCGATGTGATTAGGTCAACGTTGAGTTGAAAATTTGTAAGAGTAAGGTTGGGGTTAGATTAATTAATTAACTCCAACGCCCAACTAATACAACTCGAATTGGACCCTACCTTAATAAACGATCGATGATGTATGTACCAAAAAAGACTTACTGCAATTAATTTGCCTACTCTCATTACTACTACATATCAATACCTGGGTTGGCAATCACACCGAGCATTTTTCTATATATATTTTCATTATCGCCGGATATTAATGGATGCATCCAGCTTGGATTATTATTAAAAAAGTTATCATATTCTTCTGCAATGTTTAAATTAGACCAGCTGGTGGATGGTAATTAATGGCCTTTAATTTCCGAAATTGTGGAGGATAGACTTGTATTTTTTATGGTGACGTGCTGGATGAAGTGGGTACAAAGAACCACCAGCCAAGCCAAACAGCAGAAAAGTTGCATAATCGCACCCATGGAAATTAAATAATTTATAATAACATTAGCTAGTCAGGCTTCAAAATAATTCTACACTTTCAATTTATAGCTACAGGGATCATCCTCAACGGCAATGATCCCCATGATTCCAATGTTTACATTGCATTTGGCATATATTGGTGGCACATGAATTTGGCAATAGTTAAAAGTTAAAATGAAAATGCAATCCCCAATTGTCACGAGGAAAATAAATATATAGAGGAGAGATTTATCACTTGATTTATTATAATAATTTTAATTTTATGATTGTCGTATTTATTGAAATTAGTAATTACCTCTATTTATTTCATGGCCCATGTCTTTTATGCTTTGTCTCTTTGGTCTTGTCCATTACCTGATTAAAAAAATGCTTCACATTATTAATGAAGGGTTGGTTAAATATGCATTCCAGTCTCTTTGTCAACGGGCTTGTGAGATTTAGAAAATGCTACAATCGGGCTTTGCTTCTGTGAAGCAATTTTATATAACCAATTTTATTTTTAATATCTTGATATTTGATAAAAAATTATTTTATTTATTATATTTGCTGTCATTTAGATTATCAAAAATATTATTTTCATTTGCTTAATATTACTCTGCATAGCCTCTATGTACATGTGTAAAATCAATGTCATAAAATGGTGAACCTAAGCGCCTAGCATAATTGGTGCTCAGTCCGGCCTTAGTGCTAGCTGCTCTCAAGTTCTATCTTGGGAGGGAACAATTTGTCTTCCCTTTGCTTGCTGGGACTGAAGCCTTGTTTCTTGTAGGTACACATAGATACTGTCCATTGAGTAAAAATTGAAAAAAATTTAATTAGAATGATTGATTGATCTATAATTAAGTTTTCAGATGGAATGACAAAAAATATCATAAAATAATTTAATGCTATGTTGGTGCTGTGTCATGGCTACTCAAAGAACTTTGATAAAATAATGTCAATCAAGCAAAGAATACAAATCGGAATAATGAAATCAAACCACGAAGACAAGAACACATATAGTGGTTTAGATCTCTCTATCCTACTCCGCTCTCCATGTACTACGACTTGGGTTTCATTAGTCAACCTTAACACACAAGTTACAGTGATACAGTTTGTCCAACTGTATTCCTGATTGGTACTAAGCTCCAATTAGGCTTGTGAAGTAATCAATATTTTGATTCACTTCCTTTTTATTTGATCACCTTCAACACTAAGGTATTATAACCTTTCTCTTAGCTTGATCATCATTAATACAAATATAAAGAATAAAACTTTCAATGAAAAGCAAACTAGTCTAGCACATCTGTAAGAGTAGCAACTCTTCAATTGATCAACACTTTGTAGCTTTGAATGCCTAGCAACAACACTTTCAAGAATTTGCAACTTCGGCTTCACCTTGAACCTCCACAGAAAGCTATCTCACAACAAAGCATTTCTTTGAAATTTGTATTTCTACTGCGTCGTAAAGGTTGACCTTTTGCCGAATCCAATTGATACAGTGTTAAATCAAAACCAAAAGGTCTACCTTTCCCCCATTTTTTGCAAAATACAAAATTTGGAGAAAATTCCTGCTTCAATCATATTAATCCACTTAAAATAATTATAAACAAATGAATCGATCTTAATTTAAGATTAAGCATATAATAAAGATAATATTGTATGATTATTCCAAGTGAAGTTATTAATTGAGCATATTTTAAGATTATTTCAAGTATTCCAAAAAGCATATTCAATTTTTCAAGTTTAGTCTTATCACAATTAAAACTCATCTTATCACAATTTATATCATAAAATTAAAATGATAATTCCACAAATACACCACATTTTTCAAATCTCATTTAAGATCCCAAAACACAATTTCACAATATCAAATTCAATAGCACAAAATTATATCTTTTGTCATCATCAAAACCAATCCAAAAGAGGTTTTTCACAAAAGTTCACATGCTAAATATCAATCTTAAAGTTATGCTTTCAATATCTAAACAATCAAAAATATTATTCTTATATAAAAAATGAGCCAATAAAGATCTTTTATATTTTAATCCCTGTATATATAAATGGATGGAAATATTTTTCATAATTTACATGTGAATATAAATATTTCAGCAAGTGTAGTCTATGCACATATTTGATTGGGAAGAAACTTAGTCTTTTAACTAAACAAATAATATTAAATACAATTTATGAGGTTAATTTGTAAATATTCTTACGAGTTTGATTTGTAATAATTCAATGGATTACTCACACAGTTTAACTCCCATGTCGACCACGTGGCGTGGGGTAATGGTCTCCTAGAGTCGAAACATTAATCTCGCATATTACGAGTTTTAGTCTCCTTGACATTGTGGAGAAAATTTATAAAAATTTATGGGATTAATTTGTAAGTAAAATTATAAGGATTTTCATAGGTTTGATTTGCAATGATTCAATGGGAAAAAGTGAAATATTACAAAGTATGATTCCAGAATAAAATAATAAAAGAATACTGTATTTGGGTATGCTAAACACTGTTAAAATTTTAGAAAACATTGATAACTTGATATAACACTTAGCGAAACAAGCTCTAAATCCCTCAGTTTACTTTGCCTTGAGTTTCATACAAGGATTGGCTTATATAAAGGTGTGAAATCTTATTGGAAAGTGGTGGTCCTGTGTAATGGCTATTTAAAGAATTTTAATAAAATAATGAATCCAATACAAATACAAAGCACAAAACACAAACAAATTTATAAAGACAAGAATAGTTATAGTGGTTTGGCGCTTTTGTCACTCCACTTTACAAGCGTAATTGCTTGAGTTCCACTAATTAAGTTTAACTTACAAGTTACAGTGGTATAGTTAATTCAATTATCTTTTGAAATTGTGATAAGCTTTAGGTGGGATCATGAAGCAATAAATAACTTGATTCACTTGCCTTTTGATTTGTTCATAATCAACACCAAGATAATATAAAAAGCAAAACTTAAATGAAAATCAAACTAGTTTACTGCATTTGCAAGAGTAGCAATATTTCAATTTCAGTGGCAACTTATAGTCTTACAATAGCAATATCTCAAAGAATCTTCAACTTCAGCTTGCAATTGGATCTTCAAGAGAAATCTTCTCAAAGGAGCAAGTTTGAGTCTCTCTCATGAGCACTGGAGCATCCTTTTTTCAATGCCTTCTACTTCTTTCATGTCTTCATTTTATAACCTCTTGTTTACTTAAAACGTGACCTAAAAGATAGGCCAAAAGATCCCAATGTATATCTCCACTTCTTAAAATTTGTAACTTTGCACTTAGAAAACATCATATGTTTTCATACACATAGGTCGACTTTTTTTAGTATCTAACTAGTATAACGATTTCTCTATTACAAAAGGTTGACTTTTACCATTGTTTTTTTTTTTTTTTTTTACTGATCTCGTTTTTCTGAAAAAAAAAAATCCTTTTTCAAATATGTTAATTCATTTATGATAATCATAGAAGCATATATCATTCTTTATTTCAAATTAAGAACACCTCAAAGGCATATTCCGTAAATCATTCCTAGTGAGACTAATACATAAGTACATTTCAAGAGCTATCCTATAGCAATCCTTTAAGTATATTACGTTCTCATTATAATTATGAATTTCAAACTCGTCTTCTCACAAATCATGCCGCATCAATCACAAATATAATCCCACAAATGCACCACATTTTTCACATAACCCATAAAAGAGCATATTTAATCTCACCATATATTATCAATACCACACATTCAAAATAAAAAATCACACAAACATATTTCTTTTGTCATCATTAAAATCAATCAAAAAGGACAATCACACAATCTCACAAAAAGGAACTTTTTTTTAGAAAAAGTGTTATTACATAAATATCTAAATTCGATATTAAATTGCCTTTTAGATAATGACTTCGAACGCTGATTTGTATGAGAAAGTCCCCAATTGCAGCGGCCCTTCAAATGCTGGTTTGATTAAGATGGATGGATGGAGACAAGAAATTAAAACATGCGATGCATCAAAATCAGCAAATAAATACTAGCTAGTGATAACTAAACCATTAGGAGGTCAAATCAATTTGAAAATGGAGTCAGCTGGAAACAAATATTGTTTTCCATGTGATACGGAAACATTAGCTTGTATAATAATTCTGATATATGATATATCTACTTATGCATGTGGCAACCAATTAATACAGCTAGCTAGCCTTAGCTTTCGGACATTACGTATTTTAGTGTATCCCTGTTGACCTAAATACGAGCTGACTGATGACGGTGACTAATGATATTTTATCAAAATTTATGAATATACATCACATCTATCTATTGATGATCTCCCTCATAGTGCTGTGACGCGTGCTAGGATGATCCAATTAGATGGAATGGGCCAGGATTTAGATAAGGATAGGTTGTTATATATTAGAACAGAAAAAATTATATTGAGGATGGAAAAAGAAAAGTTATATATATTTTCTTTTGAGATTACATTGAAATAAAAACTTTTTTCTAAGGATGTATTTGGAAAGGGATATAACTTTTGGATGAAAAATTTTTAATGTAAGAATCTTTGAGAGGAGAGAAAATGATATGAATTAATAGAATTAATAATGCGGAGTAAAGAAAATAAAATAAAATAGATAAATTATTTATATGGATAATTATGTACAAATGATTAAAAAGTAGGATAATTACATAGGAATTTACAAAAAATATGGTAGTTACAGAGAGTAAAAAGTTTTAGTTAATTTTTTTTTTTATGTAAACAAATTAACGTACCCTAAAATGAGAATTTTTGTACCATTTCCATTAGCATTCTATTCTATGGATGACCCTTACTGTTTACTACTTGGATGAGATGAGGATGTTGTAGAATAAGTATTGTTGTATGTTACAAATAGAAAAAACTGTATGAAAATTGAAAAAAATATATGTCAAAAATAGGAAAAATACAATTTTTTTTTGGTATAAGAAAGTACTTTTGAGAATGTGAGGCCTCATGCTATCCTCAATCCATCCAAACTTGTGGTTTACCATGCTTGAGGTTCTTGACGTATTTTCACGTAAGTACTGGAGTCCGCGTTTTTCCGATGTGTATCCTTCTCATCACGAAGTGTTAATTGCAATTGTTTCATATAATAAAAAATAAAGAAAAAACTAAAATGTAAATTTTTTTTTGAAGTATCTCTCTTCAATTAAATAGATTTACTTCGTATCTTTTATATATTTTTTGCAAATTTCACAAATTCCAACCACAAATAATATTAAAATTAACTCCTGATATAAAATAGTAAAAAAAAAGTATCCTCGGAATAGATTTCTTTTATTTTTAAAATATCCCTTGAATTAAACTAGATTAATTTGGTGTTTGTTTAAATTTTCAAATGTCCATCACGAAGCATATCAAAAATTAATTTTCTAATATTTCTAATATATGAGAAGAAATGCAAGACAATATCTTTTAAATGCAATTTTTTTTCAAAAATTTCCCTTGAATTAAATAGATTAAATTAGTTTCTTTTATATTTTGAAAATTTTCAATAAAGTTATATATATTTCACAAATATACCCACATAGTTTTACTATAATTGCAAAATACTCATGCTCTTAGGGCTCCATTACTATGACATCTCAGTATAGGTATATTTCCAAATATATGCAATAAGTGAGCGTATTTACAAAACTAAATGTACACTTTAGTTTTTAAAATTTTAAATCTACCCATATGATTTATATATATTTGCAAATATACCCATCTTGTGATAGCAAATCGATAAAGCGATGCAAATATGAGTATAATTACAATTATGGTCAAACTATGTGACAGTTACTTATAAAGTCCGAAACTATACAAGTGCATTTATAATTAGGCTCGCTTTTATGAAACACTTCTTCTATGTAAGCCCCTTCATTTAAAAAATCTTAATGATTGATGAAAAATTTATTTCATTTATTGTATTTAATATCATTTATCTTATCATGAAAACTCTCTCATTTTTTTATTGGTATTTTTATACATTATGACAACTAATAATACATTCAAACTCATTCACAACCCTCATCCTATGGAAGAAATTTTTTTTTAAATAACCTCATCTCAAAAGAAGCTATAAAACTCCCCACTATTTCCAAAGAGGACAATGCAAAACTCCACACTTATCAAAAGGGGGACAATGTAGGCAACAAGAGTTGATCTCAGGCCTACCAAATGAAAGGTAGCGATGTAGACCACTAGGGCATTGTAATATGAAAACTCTTTCATTTATTTAATATTATTATATATAAACCCGATCTATAAATGTATAAAATCAACATAATAAAATAATAAATACTAAAAACAATTATTGAATAGTATTTTCAACATCTAAAATATCTAAAATATAATTACTATATGGATAAATGATTGTATAAAATATTATTACATTCTAATATGGATGTGAGTTTATCTAAATATTTTGGTTAATTTACATATAAATATATATTGTTCAAGAAATGTGGCCCATGGACATATTTGGAACATGTTTGGTGAGCTTTAAAACTTTTTAATTTAAAATTTTTAACTCTCTTCAAGTACCTTATTTTTAATTATTTTTTATATTTTTCCACACAACTACCATATTTTTTCAACATTTCTATACAACTACGTATAGAACCAATATATCTATTTTAACTTTATTTTTTTTAGTCATCATCCTTACCTTTATCATATTATATCATATTCTACCAATTCAAAAAATTTTACATTAAAAATTTTTCATCAAAATTTTTATCGTTTTCCAAATACACCCTTGATTTGAACGAAACTTGATCTCCTGTACAAACAACGATATTAAATATAATGAATGAATTAAATTTTAAATCAATCAATAGTTTCGTAAAAATTGGAGGAGTTACATGACTTTGCAGGTTATATCAGTGTTGTCAGAACCGAACCGGACCGGACCGGCTGGTTCGACCGGTCCGACCAGGAACCGGTCCAAAGTCCGGTTCGTATACATGCGGTTCGGTTCAATTATAATGAACCGTGTGAACCGTCGAACCGGACGTCGCGGTTGGACCGTATGCGATCGATTCGGCAGATAATAAAAAAAAAGGTCGATGCAGGGCAGCCATTCTCCTTTTCATTTTGCCCCCAAATCGATTGCCGCACAACAGCGTCGCAGCAGAGTAGAGCCGCCTTCCTCCATTTTCTCTCAGCAGCTGAAATTACCAACTCATCTCAGCACTTTGCTCCCTCGCCCATTTCGCCGCTGTCATCCGTTTTCTCTCAGCAGCAGAACTCTACTCGCCACCCATTTCGCCGTTGTCATCCATTTTCTCTCAGCAGCAGCACTCTGCTCCTACACCCATTTTTCTGCTCTCATTGGCCGTAAATTCGTCACCAAGTCATCATCCTCGGGGGTCTGGAGCTCGACAGTGCCAATCCTCCCTGTGGCCGTGCTAGATTCGTCCCCGCTCTCATCGTGCCTTTTCATGGTTTCTGATACCAACAATTGGGTAGCTTTTGGGTGGAGTCCACCGTCTTTATGCTTCTTTACTTTATTATTTTGTTGCTTTTGAGTTATGCAGGGAATGCTCGTCTCTCTCTCCCCTTTTTTTTGCTTGGAAATTTTGTGCGGGGGACATAATTTCATGCAGTTTTTACAAGCAATGTGTATGTTTCAGCTAGAAATATCATAGAAATTCATATTTTTCTTAATGCCAACAACTGAGTGACTCTTGGGCATAGTCTAATGTTAGTTTTTTAGCTTCTAATTAGTGCGTCTGCGAATGCCAATGCAAATCACTACTTTTTCTAGTCTTTATGCTTCTTTACTCTTTTATTTTGCAGTTTTTCAGTTCCGTATGGAATGCCTTTTTTTTACTGTCCAGCATTTTGTGTGTTTTTTAAATAAACCATTTAAATACCCATTTGGAGATTATTTCATTTACTTCCCTGCTTGTCGTTTTTTCCACAATCATGATCCACTAGTCATTTGATTAATTTCATCTGTTCTTAGTTACCGTAGATCCTTCAGTTTGCACAACAAATGTTATGATTTTCTTGGTTTCCGTTCCTGCATGTTTGTACTTATACTGCGGTTCTTAAAATCAAACATATATATTTAGGATTTATTAAAATATAATTTTATCAATATATTTATTTAAAATCTAAAAATAAGTATGACATCATAAATATGTCATGCTGACGTCACCGGTTCAAACCAGTTTGCTTAACCGGTCAAACCGGTTCAAACCAGTTTGCTTAACCGGTCAAACCGGTTCAAACCAGACCAGTACCTTTACTGGTTCAATCGCCGGTTCGATTCTGACAACATTGGGTTATATAGAAGTAGAGTTCATTTATATTATGGTCAAATTATATGAATATATTTGTGAACTATTGTAAAATTATTTATAACAAAAAATAAGAAAATACATTTAAAATATAAGATTTATATTTTCAAAAATATATGTTGAATTAAATAGATCGATTTACTATCGCTTAGATTTTACAAATTTTCATGATAACTAATATTAAAGATTAATTTTCTAGTATATATAGAAACTAAAAGAAAACGGTTAGAAATAAAAAATTAAATAATCCCTTGAATTAAAATATCAATTTAGTTTATCTTAGATTCTACAATATCAAATATAAATAATATATAAAATTGTATATATGCAATAGAAAATCAAAGAAAATCCCACAAAAAATTAATTTTTTGTTTTCAAAACATTTGTTCAGATTTGACTACATTTGAAAATATACCTTGAATTAAATAGATTGATTTAGTATCTTTGAGATTTTAAAATTTTTTATGATAAACGATATTTAAAATTAATTTTCTAGCATATAATAGAAAATAAAAGAAATGGTTAGGAAACGAAAATTTAATAATCCCTTGGATTATATTATTTAGTTTCTTTTAGATTCTACAAATTTCAAATATAAATAATGCATAAAATTGTAAATATGTAATAGAAAATCAAAGAAAATGACATAAAATTTAATTTTATGTTTTCAAAATATTTTTTCATATTTGACTGTATTCTCTAATTTTAAATATTTTAAAAGAAATGAACTTTTATATTTTAAAGAAAATTCTTATATTCCTCATTTCAAAAATCAATGTTTTGATATAAATTAATAAGAAAACTTTCGGAACGTAAAAAACACAACAGATTATCTCTTTAATGCCGAGAATATTTTTAAAGATATTATATTTATAGGAAGATAAAAATACGATTTATTTGAAATCTAAGAAAACAAAAAATGAAGAACGTGCTTCAATTAGATATTAAAAAATTCAAGACAAAAATAATTTAAAGCAAATTTGTATGCGCACTGCCTTTAAAACGAAATGATCAGAGCAATTTTGTCAATTTAAAAAATTCTACAACATCATCTCCTAACAGCTCTGTGCTACTTGGAATTAGGAAAATAATCTGTAGTCATCTACACGAGGAATATAATCTGTATTCATCTACACTATTTTTCTAAATATGTTGTCATGTCTATAAATATGAGTATAAATTGTGATCGAATTTGTAATTTACCTAAATATAATATTTTTACTGTTGGCATTAGAAATTATTCATACCATCACACATATTTTCATTAATCATGCTACTTCTAATTTTAGAACTAATTAGATTGAGTATCCATTTGGTAAGTGAGTAGGTGGTGAAGAGGAAAATAAAATATTTTTGAAAAGTATAAAAATAATGTGATTTGACATCTGTTAAATAAAATAAATAGGATAATTGTACATGATTAAAATAGGAGTCGTTATCTTCTCATACAGATCGGTCCCAAAATCTTTTTTTTTTGAAAATTTTTTATAAACTTTAAAATGACTCAAATATCCTTGTGTTTAAAATTTTAAAATAAATATATACATATATCCAAAAATAGTAAAATTTAATTTATAAATTAAATATAACTAGATTAACATGTTTAAAAAATTCAAAAAAATACATTTTGGGACCGGTCTGAAATTACCGATTTTAGACCGGTCTGAGAAGATAACGCCTCTTGAAAATATAAAGACGAAAATTGAAAAAAAAAAAGAAAAAAAGGATAATGGTTAAAAAGTTAAATTTTTTTTTAAAAGTCCGTGGAGGAAAGATGCGAAAGTAGGTTTTCCAAATATGCTTAAAGGAAGAGTCGATGGATGATGATTATGAGATCTTGCTCATGATATTGGTTTCATTAGTTCAATAATGGAAAAAAAGAATCACTTGAAGGAGCCATGTCAGCAAAACCAATATAACTGGAAACACCAGCAAAAAGGTCTAATAGAGAAAAACTAACCCAGCCTGCCCCACTGATTGTATATGCGTGGCGACAAGCCCAACACCAACCAAAACATTAACCATTGCTATATCTTCCACATCTCAAATTAGCATGAAATCGGTAAAGAAATGTCAAGTAGAGCATTCGATTTCGACTTTTCAATTGATCTCGCAGGGATGGGTCTGCAGGAAAGAAATCGAAAATAAGGGCAAGAAGAGGGATCGACCGTAAGGATGAGTTTGCAGGGATGACCAGCAGAAATGAAGAGGGGAAACTGGTTTGGATTTTTGATCGACAGGGCAGGGAAGCAGGAATGAAAAGGGGAGCGGACGATCCGAAAACCAGTTCAATGACTGCTTTAAGTCTTCAATAAGGGTGAATCGGAATGGACTGATAACCGATTTTCGGTGGAATACACTGGACTCTTAACTGTTCTACCTCATCCACGTCTTATCCTCATTCAATCTAAATCCTAAATAAGACCACAGATGAACATGATGACCTCATCTATTATATAATTATCGATGACTTGGGATGAGGATACCATAGGATGGGATGAAAGTTCTCATTTACCAACAATGCTCGTCTTATCCCAAAAAATAACAATTCACTTTTTCATTTCTTATACAACTCTGCTTAATTTTATATAACTTTTTTCATTTTTAATACACAATGCTGCTTTTTCCATCCTCGAATTATCATCATCAAATTCAAATATTGAACAAATCTGACACCGGCTCAACTAAGTGGAAAATTTTAATTGCTTATTCTACTTAAAATCATTTGTTTTATTAAAATATAATAAATTATTTCAATCATTTTCTAGAGTGGATCATATGTACCTACTTAAAAATATATAATTTTTTGATAAAATAAATAATTTATCATGTACAAAAAATAAAAATTACTTAGATGCATTAGAACTTTATAATAATTTGTGTAATTATTCATTTACTTAGAAGAATGTTAAAATCATATAGATGTTGTCACCACATGGATGACTAAGTTATTGACGTGCGTGTAAGGGTATACAGAGTGGGTTGTCTAAGGTTCAAAGTTGGGTATAGATACTTGCCTCATTTATTCCTCTCTCGAAGTTATCCTTTACTAGTTGCCCGGTCGTTTAAGAGGATAACAAAATTAAAAAAAGATATAAATATTAAATTGATAGTTTTGAAAGTGGTATACAGATCAAATGATATTATTAAATTAATTTTACAATTTTATGAGTCAAGGTCTATGCAAGTATTTAATTTGGATGAAATTTGATTTCACAATTAATAAACCATTGTAAATATAATGAATGTTGATCTAGTGCACCCGGATGGATTTAGCTTCGACACACCATGCTAAAAAATTCATTTTTTATTTCTTAAAAATTTTTATACAACTATAATCTAAGTGTATTTAACATATGTTTTAAGTTTTACCCTTTTGGAGAGATATTTTTGGATTTTTTTAAATCAATGGGATTTTGGTAATTCATAAATTATGCACATGCCACTGATTTTAAAAATCTAAAGAACCTATAAATTTTCAAAAATGATAAAACTTAATACACATATTAAATATACTTAGATTTACATTTTAAAAATTTTCATAAAAAAATAAAAAATAGATCAAATACATCGTGTGCACCGAGGCTAAGAGAACCTAAGTAAATTTTTGTTACAAATATAATCGGCTAAGTGGATTTTATATAATCATCATGGTAGGCTCTATATGGAGAGGTTCCATGAAACCGGTTCAAAGAATTGAAATCGTTTTACAAAATGGCCCTACCCCTTTCTTCAGCGATTACAAATTCAGAAGCGCTAGTCCTCTGCGCATGCACTTGGTGCATCTTCCGCATGCATTGGCGCGCGTAGTGAGTCAACACAGCCGGCGCTTATCGGTCCCATGCTTGGACACGGGGTGCTCCAATCCAATCCGGCGACGGATGTGGGCCTAACGGCGGCCACGTGCCCCGTACTAGACAACGGATCTGGTGTGCCCTTTTGCATCTCCTTATAGATTTTTTTAGTGCTACTCAAGAGTAGGGGTGTTGATTCAATACGGCACGCTGCATTGAAATTTCAATGTATCTAGCTATAAAATTTATTTTTTTATATTTTTTCATAAAACTGTTAATATAAGTGTATTTAACACGTGTATCAAGTTTTATCTTTTTGGAGGTTTTTAGATATTTTTTTAATTTTTAAAAACCAGTGGCAACTTAGTAATTTTAAATTACTAAAAATGCCACTAATTTTTAAAAATTCAAAAAATATCTAAAAATTTCTAACGATGGTAAAAATTGATACATATGTTGAATATATCTAGATTAACATTTGTGTGAAAAGAGTTTCAAAAAAATATTAAAAAATAGATTTTTGAAGTCAAGTGTATTAAAATTTCAACCTAGTGAGATAAGAGCGATTATTAAAAATAAAAATAATAAAATAAATAGGATTTTTATATGGAAGACACGAAAAATGTCTAAAATAGATAATAATTAAAAAATATGATTATTAAGCATTCCACGACGAAAAAAGTGGTATAATTTTTTCCAACTTTTTGTTATTACCAAACCAACCTAAGACAAGAGTAATCAAGTTTGTATGAGATGAAATCAACCGTGGCTAGTGCAAGTGGCTATGAGTTTTGTCTCCTTAAATGCGGTTTTGGGTTCAAAACTTAAAAGAGATTATATCCTCTTACTTAATTGTAGGGTTGTGTTACTTCCCCTATTGTATTTGGGATGAGTTACTTAGCACTAGCTCATTGTATACACTCTGGTGCACTGAGGCTCAATGCAGGGGTGTATTTAACTCATTTTTAAAATTTTTATTTTCATGAAACTGTTAATATAAGTGTATTTAATATGTATATCAAAATTTACCATTTTTGGATACTTTTAGATTTTTTTTGGATTTTTAAAAATCATTAGACTTATTTTTAAAAATCCAAAAAAAATCTTTAAATCTCTAAAAATGGTAAAAATTGATACACATGTTAAATATAATTATATTAACCTTTATATAAAAAAATATAAAAAATGGTGTATACACCAAAGTGCATTGAGCTTCAGTGCATTCAGGTGCATACAGCTGTACCCCAAAGCTTTTACCATAGAAATGGTAGTAAGAAAATAAAGCCCACTGGGTCATCAGTTACCATTTTGCATGATCTAATGCTTTAGTAGTTCCTAATATATTGCTATTGTACTTAATTCTGACCGGCATGCCCATGCAATACTGTTTGACATTTGACAATTCTAAATGCCAGCCATGCATACTTACGAAGCGTACGTAGACCAAGTACATGTGAATATTTTTTTTGGAAGGTGATCTAGTGCTCTTAATGTTGTCGGGTGTATATACTCTATTTTTTTTTTTACTTTTTTTTGAAATATCTTTTTATTTGCCACTGAATTTTAAAATTTTGAAAAAAATTGGTAAAAATTGATATACATGTTAAATATACTTAGATTAACATTTGTGTAAAAAATTTTCAAAAAATAAAATAAAATAAGTATATGCATTAGATATACTTATGCAAAAAATAAGTATAAGCACTTAGTGCTCCCGGGAGCACTAGATCACGTTCGATTTTTTTTTATCAAAAAAGAAGCACATAGGCAAAAAAATTTTACTACGTATGAAATTATTTGCAGATGCTTCATCAATCAATTGTTTCATATGACAGATATATCCAGCCTCACAGCATATACAACTTTTTCATTACATGCAATCTTATTTGCAACTGTTACTGCATGTATTTGATGCCAAATTTCTCGGTGAAGGGCTTTGCTTTTATGAAATTTATCTTCTATGTCATTTTTATTCATTTTTAATATTTTGATTTTTAAATAAATATTCATTTTTTCTATTATATTTAGCATTATTTAAATATTCTTTCATTTATACAATATTATTGTCCATAGCTTTATCTAAAAATATGCAAAATTAACATAATAAAATAATTTAACATTGAAGATCAATTTTTAAATTATATTTTTAACATATAAATCATCTAAAATATGATAACTACGTGAATAAATGATTTTATAAATTATTATTTTAAACTAATATATATGTTGATTTATCTAATCATTTTTTCATAATTTACGCATGAATATTATTTTTCAGCAAATGTAACATAGGCATCTATTTAATTTGAATGTAACTTAGTCTCTTGCCTAAATAACACTGTAGATTTTTATGCCAAGCATCAAGATCTTAAAAATAAAAGTTTATATGGAACTGCTCTTATATATTGCAGCAGCCAAAAATTTGCTGCGCTTACGCACTCCCAGCAAACGCTTCCGTGGCTGCACAAGTGATATGTTTTAGTGCGGAATCGAACGTTGAAAAGGAAAATAAATGATCGAGGACGACGACTACGACAGCTGCATGCAGTAAATCCGTTCGACAGTTATAACATGGTATATATAATTGATATTGAAAGACGGATGGAGGTTATAATTCGGAAGACTGGTAAATTACGGAATATGTATGTACAGAAGCAAAGCATTACTGACACAAGAAATGGGAACTTTTGTGCTTACAGTAGAAATTTGCTGCTTTGCTGCTCGCAATCCAGATAATTGTAAATCATGGTGGGGATATCTATCGTCCTTTCTTGTAAATTCTCTATACGGATTTTGATTTTGCTAATTAGTACACTTCTTTATATAAAAAAGAAAATTACTAAGTAGGCATTGTTCAGGTGGTCGTGGACGCTGGTGGGATCTTATTGTCTTCCTTGTAGAGAGGATGAAAGTTTATTATTATCTTTCCATTAGATTTTCAGCTTAATTGTAATATAAGATAAATTAATATCGAGAAAACAATAAAAAAAAGTAATTTGTAAATATACCAACTTAGTTTGATTAAAATTGTAAATAAACCCACATAATTTTAAAAATTACAAATAACCCCACATAATTTAACTATAATTGCAAATAATATCATGCCGTTATGATGCCGTTACTATACCGTCATGGCATGAAAGTTATTTACAGTTATAGTTAAATTATGTGGGGTTATTTGTAAAAATTAAATATATTATTTAATTTCTGAAATCGAAAATACACCCACATGGTTTGCATATATTTGCAAATATATTCATGTCACGATAGTGTTATAATGACGTGGGAGTTATTTGCAATTATAGTTAAACTATGTTGAGCTTATTTATAATTTCTGAAACTATATAAATGTATTTACAATTTTAATCAAATTAAATGAGTATATATGCAAATTACCTTAAAAAAGTAACACTACATGCATGCTGCGTCTTTATTTGGTACGAACGCGCGTATGGGTCCTCCTCGGCCCCCTGGATATCCACGTGTATTACTCGTTTCAGATGGGATCGATCCGATCATTCATTTATGATGGATGGCCCACCGCAGTTAAGAAATTGTTTTGTGGGGGAAGGGAGAGGATGAGGATATGAGAGAAATCAGACGAAAGAAAGTTTTGAGAGAGGTACGAAGGTGACAAGAAACTAACACCAGTAAAGTCGACATCCATTAATGAATGCACCTCCCTCTGGAAAAGTCGTCCTCATCAGACCCTCACTCTTCTAACTCTTCATCATTTCCTCTCAATCAATGCAATTACTCGGACAAAAAAAGATCTCTCAAATTCCAATTTGTAGATGAAAATTACAATTATTAATGGGATTTTTACATGCACCTGCCCACAATTTTTTTTTAATATTGCAATTTATATATCTCACAAATTTCTATTTTTATAAATAAATTCCTTTTAGGCTTTTTATTTTGCAAAATCACCTCATGGACAGCTTCTCTCCCCACCTGTCCAATCTTTTATGTAAATACTTACTTTTTAGTTTCTCTAAACTTCAAAAGTATGATAAACAACTGTATATATGCTTGAAATACTTCGGTGAGTTTATTTTCGTTTTTTCGGTAGTTATGGCTAAAAAGAGCACTTGCAATAAAAAAAATGGAGGGTAGAAAACAAGGGTCTAAATGAGGAATCATTTGCAAAATCAAGAATTTCAGTATACAATTTAAAATGTAAACTTGCGAGAAAGTACGTGCAAAAATCCATTGAGGATCGAAGAACCAAACCAATTTTCTTCCTGATTAATAATATTGCCAGCTTTCGTAAAAAGAAAATAATAATATTGCCAGCTTGCAAGCACATTACCCATCCAATAACCCAGCAAGCTAGCTGGATGGGAAACTTAATTAAAAGGTGTCTTTCAGTGGTTTGCTGCAAATTTAACATAACTGTAAAAAAAGTTAATAAATAAATCAATTTAAAAATATATAATAAGCAGAAATACAGGATAATCATAGGCGGTCGAATATACATAGAACACCAAACAAAGAGTGACCCATAGAAGTGATTTTATGCAATCTTTTCTATTTTTAAAATGTCAATAACTGATACAAGATTCAATTCATTCATTGTGTTAAACATTATTTATTTATTTATGAGACCAGTTTTCATCCAAATTCAATATTTGTAAGCTACATTTACTCAAAAATAGATACATTCATGTATAAATTAAGATAAATGTTTAGATTCATTTCTATATGTATTAGAATATAATAATACTTTATATAATCATTTGTCCAATTCATAATGATATTTTAGACGGTTACAATGTTGAAAATATTATTTAAAAATTGATAGATACTAAATTATTTTATTATATTAATTTTGAACATTTATAGATGAAGTTCATAAATTATGATACTAAATAAATAAAAGAGTTTACATAACAATAATAATGATGTTAAATACAATAAATAAAATAAATTTCTCATGGATCATCAACAAATTAAAAAAAGGAGGGGATTACATGGTGGCAGCCCCGTCAACCAACTATTAAAATTAATAAATTAAAAAAGCAGTTTTTTTCAACCCATTGACATTGAAACACACCCCAAGAGGCCGAAGCCCTAAAATTAAGGACTGGGACTTTTTAGCTACGCGACGATGCTGACGTACTACGTACCTAGCCAGCTATATATCGGACGGCAACGTAATTAAGGTTGAATTGCAAAACCAGCTCCTATTCGATTGGTGGTCCACGATCGCTTTTTGGCTTCTTCATTTTCAGCCACTCGAGTAGGTAAATTAATTACATTGCTGATGGAAAGAGTGCATCAGAATCCCCTAGCTTACCGAGTATTTATTGATCAGGCTTTTTCGTTTAGCTTGGAGATAAATATATGGGTAAGTGGGTGTACGTACGTGGAGTTGGACCAAATATGTCAACCCACATGCATCATGCATGCATGCATGCAGCTGATCCATCTCTTACGACACTAGTGCACATACAATTCCAAAAGCAAATTCATTCCATTCCCCATCACTCTTAAGTAACTAGGGAGAAGAAGACATCAACTTACAGCATTTACTCATCAATTTCCTTCATTTTTTTTACACTTGAATCACAGAACTCAGATACCAAACCTCCAAACGTTTACATCCAACAAATCCCAGCTACAGGTCTTTTTCTTGATGGAATCAACTCAGCCAATAGTAGATACATAGATACGAGAAACACAGGACTAACGAAGTAGCGAGCTATATAGAACGTAGAAATAGATATATATAATTCTTAGAACTCAAGACTTCTCACGTGGGTGGGTGAGTTTATGATCAGTTGCTAACTATTTTTGTGTGTGGTTTAACTCAAGGACAGGGCAAGTGCTTGAATATCGTCCCATTATTATTCCACCGTCTGTCTAAAAGAAGGGTGACTCCGAGGGGGATGAATTGACTAAGTTAAGAATGCTGTTCCAGTAATTCTTTCCCCCCTCTTCATTCTCCGAGCCGTCTGCATTATCATCATCATTGTTGTTGTTATTGTCGGATTCATGATCATCTTTAGAGTTCTCCATGAGCAGATCACTGAAGCCATCAGCGAAATTGGGCCCCGCAGAAGTTTTGGACGGCGGTTCTGGTGACCATCTGCTGCCCTCCGAGGAGAACCCCAGCCCCACCACATCATGCACCGGGAACATGGGGTTCTGTCCTTTCAACTCCTCCACTTCTTCCTCCTTACACATGGAAGAGGAGGAGGAGGAGGAGGAGGAGGAGTTGATGAACTGGATCATCGACGTCGACGTCGTCGCCATCGTCGTTTTGCTGATATTTCTCTCGTTGCTGTTTTTATCAGCAGCAGCAAGGGCGAGGGTGGAAGCGGGGAATATGGAGAGCGTGTTGTCGGATGAGAAGCTGAGCGTGGACGTGGGGGAGTCCAAATCATGGGTGGTGGGCGGAATAATGCCAAGGCTGCCGCCGCAGCCGCTGCCTTTGTTTGACTTTGACCATACTCCCTGCCAGGCCCTGAGCACGTCGAGACAAGGTAGTGCCTGAACCGGCTTGACAGCGGCCGAAGAGGAGGAGGAGGAAGCTAGATGAGAAGCCGAGGGGGACGTGGAAGCAGCTGCAGCCGCAGCTGCTGCGGCTGAACGAAGCTTAGATTCTCGGACGAGCCTGGCCTCGGCTTCGAGGCGAGCACTCTCCCACTGAGCCATGTGGCTGAGGTTGGCGGCGTTCTTGGTCTGGCCGTCGACCGAGACAAGGGCGTCGCTCTTGGGTTTGTGCGTCACCGGATCAATCCCCATCTTCGCCAACCGCTTCTTCAGATGCGTGTTCCAGTAGTTCTTTATCTCGTTATCAGTTCTTTTCGGCAAGTGCGTTGCTATAGCCGACCATCTGATCAAAAAAAGCACGCGCCGCCCATGCAGGATTTTTCAGTCTCAGGAGAAAGAAACAAACAAACCCAATTGAAACAGAGTAAGGAGCTTGAGAATCAGAGCCTTGAAATGGTAGTTTTTCCTTTTCAAGTTAACATGCTAACATTCCAAAGCAAGCCTTTCCGTAGCTAGCAAAATTTTCTCTTTCGGCATGTTTCTTCCTATGTGGGGAAGTTCTGAATAGTCATGGGAGGGAATCATTGAGCAATGAGCACTGATTTCCATGCACTCGGCAGAAAAAGTAGCTTACCACTAGCCAAAGTGGAGACCAAGATTAGATTTTTGGATTTAAAAAAAAATTATATTATAATAAGTGGATATGTTTGGGGACAAATCATTTAAGAGCATTAAAAAAATGCCTGAGATGTATTCCAAAGTTATTTGAGCTATTGATATCTTATCTCTGGATAAGTGCTTAAGATGAGGGTGTGTAGAGTCACTACAACTAAGAAGAAGGAAACCAAAAACTATCAATGGTTAATAAGAAGAATTAAAAAATCACTGGAATGGAGACTGGTTAAAAGTGAAGCACTACAACTACTGCATTCTCTAGACTGTAATTTTCTTCGGCCAAAAAGAAGAAAGACAAAGCACAAGTGAAAAACAAAACCTGGACATCTCGTTAATTCACTCTGACAGGTCAGAAGCAGAAATTAAGAAAACCCATGACCTTTCTGAAAGGACATTATAAATGCACAGATGCAGGATCCAGCAGCAGAGAACGAAGCTCTACTGTCATCTCTTCAAGTAATTAAAAAAAAAAAAAACATGAAAAGGGAAAAAAGAAAAAAATAATAAAGAAAGAAAGAAAGACAGGAAGAGAAAAAAGGAAAAAAAGAAGAGCTCTCCCTCTACATGTCTATATGTCTATCATTATGAGTTTGTTTGATAGTGTTTACTGCATGTCGCATTGACTTGCATTTGTGTCCATCTGTTTGGCTGGCTTTTTCCATCATCAGCTAAGAAGAAAAAACCACCCAAGAAATGAGTAATTAGACCAAAAAAAAGAAGTATGACCTATTCCCAAGAAGAGCATGGAGCTGAATGATAGTCTGTTCTTCCTGCAAACTGAATTTTCCTCTCTTGATATCAGGCCTTAGGTAATTAGTCCACCTCAACCGACAGCTTTTCCCGCACCTCTGAAGGCCTGCAGCGTCTCGGAAAAGAAGACAATTAGCTAGGCACAGGCAAGAAGAAATCAAGCAGCAGCAGCGGCTGCTGTGGAAATTAAGAAAGAGAGCACGTAGCAGCTAGTTCCTCCACGGAGAGAGAGAGAGACAGAGAGAGAGACAGAGAGAGAGAGAGATACCAGCTTTTGCAGGCAGCGCACGCCAACTGCCATGCCCATGTTCTTCGATGTAAGCTAAGAGCTTCTGGTCCTCTTCGGGTGTCCATGGACCTTTTTTCAACCCCACTTTGTCGCAGCAAGGAGATCGGCCCATGCTGCTAACAGCTGATCTGCATGCGAGTGGGCAAATGAGCTAGCCTGCCTGCGATTCTCTGCAAAGCGGAGAATGATGGATGAAAAGAGCAGGAGTTTGCGGGTGACTGATGAATAAATAGGGTTGAAGAGAGAGAACGAAACAAAGAGCTGGATTTAATTTAATTTATGAATACACGTGCAAATGACAAAAATATCCTTGAATTCGTTCATACATGTGAAATCACAGCTTTCACCCTCACAGGGGTGGGTCGATATATATTTTAGTCTTTAAGGAAGTTAGAGTGCGTTTAGCTTAATTGCGTTTAGCTTAATGATAAAGTCAAAATTAATCTCATTCGTTGCGTTCAGAATTATTTACTTAACTAAAACAATTTTATCAGAATTGTTATTTTAACATAAACTATCTACAGCATCCATCCAGCGTGGATAAGTGATTCTGTCACTGTTGCAGTATTCTAGTGTATAGTATTATAACATTCTAAAGCGTATGTAAATGTTTTAATTTATATATGAAATCTATATTTTAAGAAGTTATAACTTACTAAATTATTTAATTAAAATAATTTTTAGTGCCATTATAAAACAATATTAGAATTTTGATTTCATCATGAATGTAGGGCCCATTCCATTAACCTTGCAGTTGGCCGTGCCTCATTATATCTCACATTTTAATGTATTATATGCGACTAAGGGCGTATATATGAGAGATGATCAAGTACAATTGATTGTAATGTGCAATCGGCTGTTTGTTTTCTTTTTTTTTTATTTTCTGATATTTTATTTGGGTATGTTTAGAAATTGATAAACTTTTGAATAAAAAGTTGTCATGTGCAAATTTTTGAGATGATAGAAAATAATATAATATAATATGAGTAATGATGATGAGTAAAGAGAATAAATTAAAAATATCTTATTATATCTCACATTTTAACATATTATATATGATTAAGGGTGTATATATGAGAGATGATTCAGTACAACTAGTTATAATGTACAATTAGTTGTTTGTTATTATTTTTCTTATTTTTATGATATTTTATTTTGGGTGTATTTGGAAAATGATAAAACTTTTAGATGAAAATTTTTTTTTGTAAAAACTTTTTAAATGAGATCAAATAATATTATATGATTTGGATAATGATGAAGAGTAAAAATAATAATAAAAAATTATAAAAAAGAATAAATTTAAAATAGATAAGTTAGTTTTTATATGTAGTTATGTAAAAATGTTTGAAATATAAGTAGTTTTATAGTAAGATACGAAGAAATAATTAAAAAAAAAAGAAGTTATAAAAAGTAAGAAATTTTAATATATATGACCTTTATATCCAAGTCATCCATCATATTTTGCATCAAAAAATTTATTTAATCTATTTTACTCTCTTTATATTTGCACAAAATGAAAAATCATGGTATTTGGATTTATATATAATCCATAGTAAGGAAAATACATGAGATTATTTATAATTATATTTTTAAATTATTAATTATAAAAAATTTCAATTCACTTATGATTGTAATTTTTAGTATGTGGGTTAAATAAATAATCTCAAGTGATTGTAATTTCACTTCTAAAACATTATTGTTATTTACAACCGATTATATTGAAGTAATCACTATATATTATACTTAGAATATTGTGTAATATTTCGTTCAGCATTTCTAGAAATTATACATATGCACGGGAATCCTGATGGGATCATTATATATGATTAGGCGTTCACATCCTTAATTAGAGCTGTAGTGTTGGAGAAAAGATCTTTTAGAGTTAATGGAGAAATAAACAAGGAATTTCTGCATTCCTACCGATGCAGTTTGAACGAAGTTGTAAGCATATTCGTACCCTTACGGAGTTGTAAAGGATTTCGTTGACGGCCGGTAATATATTTTCAAATAGACCAAAATACCCTAGTGCGTCACTCCGTCTGTAATGTGCTGCTACAGCTTACGTAGCAGCCCATCTTCCCCACCAAGGCACCAAACAAGCCATGGTTGCCGGCTTGCAGAGACAATTCATAGTCTATGAACTACATCAAAAGAACAAATTACAAGAAAAAATTTTAATGGAATCCTACTGGTCAAACTAATAATTCATCCAAGCATTCAATTACATACAATACATCAGACCGACAATCTTTCCATACTGACTAAGAATGAAAAAGAAAAGAATTTGCAAATCATGGAGAAATTGTCGCCTAATTGAAACAAAATTACTGGAATCAGAAGGTCGATCCAAGCAACGAGATCACGTCTCCCAGCTGAATACTTGAAGACGACACCTGTGCCGGTAAAGCGAACAAGGAAAATGAGTCGACGCCCTTCTGTTGCTACCGATGTGAAGCATAACGCCGACTGTTGGAGATGAAAATTGCTGTCGAGGAAGAACGAGCTCTGAATCAATGTTACCGATGTGTAAGGCTTGCCGCTGTTGGAAATAAAATTGATGATATAGATCATAGTAACATCAATTGGATCTTGGCAGACTGCACGTGCTGAACTAGGAGAAAGGAGAAAGAAGAGAAGGAAAATGCAGGAAATCTGAAGAGGGGAGGGCCAGAAATTTCTTGAAATCTTAAGCCAGACATATTGAAATTGCCCATTGCCTTCAATTCGCCGTTCGCAAGAGAGAAAATAGCTTTAATTTTTCAAAAATGGAGAATAACACACATAATAACAAGTTCATTTTGGTCCTTCTTGAGAAAAAGTTACGGGACATCCCACAACTCAAAAAGGAAACGTAAGCATCCAATTTTTTTTTCCCAAGCTAAGTAGATAGGAATGCAATTTCTTTAAAATTAATGATACCAGCTTGCAATTTTGCCCAAACTCTACCATTATGGATGCAAAAATTTCATGAAATAATTTTATTGAGGGTATATTTGTTTAACACAACAACTTTTTAAAAATTTTCAAACTAAAAACTTTAAACCAAACTTTAAATTGGCCACAATTATCTTATTTTTAAATTTTTTTAATGTTTTCCTATATAACTCTCTTACTTTTCAATTATTTATACACAACTATACATATAACTAACCTATGTATTTTAACTTTATTCTCTCCACTCATTATTATTACCTTTATCATATCACATAATTTTTTCTCTAATATTAAAAAAAATTTACACACAAAACTTTTCATCCAAAAATTTTATCACTTATCAAACACATCCTGAAATTATAAAAAATTTTAAGCCATACATAATTTAATGAATTAATTCTACAATATATTTGGGATCATTTTTAGTTAAAATTGATAGTTAGAACTATTTTATCAAATTGATGACCTTGCTGGAGAGGTATTTGGGTTTCAAACTTTCATATTCTTGATGTTTAATTAGAGCAGTGATATGGGTAGATACAAAAGGACGGCATGGCGCCCTACGTACTGACCGCGTCTGAGAACTAAAGAAGTAAAGTTAGAAATAGAAACGACAGTTGTATAAGATGTAAAGTAGGATAGCTAAGTGATTAAAGATCCTTCCAAGGCCTTAGGCCGTCTGGTAAGCATTAGGCATCTCATGGCTGTCGTCGGGGATCGAATCGCTCCCGCAAAGTTGATTCCAGCAGTGAGCAGTGGCTTAGGCTCCTAAAAAAAAATCATATTTCAGAGAAAAATGTGTGGAAAAAGTAAATGAAAATTTTCTTTTTTTTTGTGGAGCGCACCGTGAGAAGAAGAAGAAAATAAAGGGGGGAAGAAAAGTCTGGCATGGGATCATCTAGACGTCTTCTCGCATCATCATCATCCGTCTTGGTACAAGGGAATCATTTAAATATTTAATAGCATTTCCTCCGATCCCCACCAGCTAGTGCTTCTCCGGAATCCGCAGGGCCCAGACAATGGGATGTATTTAATGCAGCTTTCCTCTCCCCAGAGCCCCACCATTCAAAGGAGACCAGAGCCCCGCAATTTTGGCATTCTCAGATTAATCAAACACCATATTCCATTCCATCGATCCTGGGGCTACCTAGTTACCTTGATCTCATGCTCAGGCTCAGCTAGATCCGATCAATATCGTTTTTTATGTTGTGGGTAATCCCAATTTATCATTGGTGAACTGATCATGGGGAACCAAGGAAAAATTTCCTACATTTTTCTACGTTTCTCGATATTGGATAATGGATAATGCACCTAAGCAGTGTTGTCTTATGCAGCTAATTTAATTTTGTTGCATATAACATATATATTTGGATATATTAGAGGTGTTTTGACTACAGTCAATTATTTAACTAAAAGACCTCTTTCCTCTTACTTTTTCATAATCCTTTGCTAGAAAATATGGTATCATAGGAACAAACTAGTTGTAGGATTTCAAACCTGCTCTAAAGGACATCATTGTCTGGCCTCAAAATTTACTCCACCAATTCCACTCAGCAAATCTAATAAAAGGTGCTACTTTCAACTTCACTAAGAGCCTCTCTAGGTGGACAAGCGTGACAGAAGGAAAGGTCAAACTTAATATTGATTTTTCTTGCAACCTCAATCTCCCTAGAATGGGCTTTGGTAGAGTCCTTAAAAACACAAAAGACACATTCCTGACAGTTGTTGGATGATCCCAGATATGTATACACCCTTGTGGATGGAAGCTTTTGCTATTCTCTTAGGGTTAAAGTGACTCAAGGACATGGAGATAGGAAAGGCTAAAGTTAAAAGGGACTCTAAGGTGCTTATCAGCTGGCTGATGGGTAGCGACAATACTATTTTCAACACTCGTCATTTGGTCAGCCAGATCAATGATTGTAAAGGTTAGTTCAAGTAGCTATCTTTCTCCCATATTTTCAGTAATGCCAACCAAACGGCCCACAATTTGGCTAAATTTGCCCTCTCCACCTAATCAGAGGGGTGTTATTAGGAAAAGGTTTCTCCGACTTATATTATTGAGTTCTCTTTATATGGAATCTTCTCATTTGAATTAACTTCTCTTTTTTCTCGTACCCCAACCCATCCATCTTCCATTTGAGGATAGATGGGAAGGGTTATGGGTGAAAAATCTTCAAAAAAAAAAAAAAACTACATATATGCATACTTTCAGTGGTGGAGTGACATAGAGTTGAGAGAGTTGAGTTTTGAAAATTCTCTTAAAATTTTAAAAAAATATTTAAAACTATAATTTTTTTTCATACGGTTGCCCCCTCAAATAAAATTATACTCTCGTTCTTATGAATTTGACCCTCTTAAATGTTTGACGTCAATGTGGCTAAAAGTATGTTTAAGTACCTATTGATCATGAAATTTGGGAAAATTTTGCTAGATTTTTTACATACTCGATCTTGATCATTTTATGCTTTTTAGAAAGTTAGTTGCATCATTGTTACCACTTGGATGATCAAGTATTTTTTTATGCTTTTTAAGCCATTCAAGTTGATTGCTTGGATCATTGTTACTACTTTGATAACCAAGTAGTTGATATAAATGAGTTAATAGTATATGGGATAGGAGGTTTGGAGTTTTGAAGTTGAGTAAAAGCATTTATCTTGTTACGTGGTCATCCAAGATGGATGACATGATTAAAAAATTAGTTGAATTACTACAACATAGCTTCCGAGTAAAAATGAGATCTGTTGCCCTGTTAATTGCATTTGGGCATCAGCTAGCAACACCTCATCAGCTTCTAGCAACATGAAATTGTTGCAATTTTTATGTTGATGCAACAATCTGTTAAGGTTTAAAGAATACAGAGACTAGGTAAGCCAGGTAATTAGATCAAAGCCGGGCGCGGAAGGGGTGTGGGGTGGAGTGCTCTAATACATGAATGGCATGACCATCGAAAAAGTGGAAGTACAAGCTCATATATAAAAGGCGTGGTGGCCGGGCTAGCAATTGCTTGCATTCAAGTACTAGCGGGGAAGGGAAACCAGTCGGTCCCCACCTCAGCCAGCCGATGAGCGAGCAAGCAAGCTAGGTGTTTTGGTTGGAAATTAAAAAATTAGTGGATGAAATGCATGCTTGGATCTGCAGTAATTGCAATTAATTAAGTCGAAGCCATGTAGAGGTGTGTTTATATGAGCTTGTCTGTTCGTCTGCCTCACAATACGACTCGTGTGACCATGGGTAGCATCATTACTAGTACCATACACATTACACACACATTGACATGATTGCGGGAAGCTGGTAGCACTAGATGCTTTTGTGAGAAGTACTGACGACGAAATTTCACTGCACAAGAGAATGCTTCGAAGTTCGGCCCTTAGTCGTTGCAAGGAAAGTCAGGAAAGGAAAAGGGAGATTTGCATATGGGACTTTCAAAATTTATTAAATTCACAACTTTTCGACTCTTTTAAGTTTCATAATTGCAGCAGATGACTGAAAAATTTTAGAAATATATAGTTTCATAATGTGGTTTGTTGTCCGGTGGATCCGTATGATTAATCGTGATCCAATTTTCATGAATTAGCTTCTATGAAACCGATTTCAAAGAAGCAAAACACTTTTTAAAAATTCACCACAGAAATTTGAACATAAGCAACAAATTTTAGCGATGAATTTTCGTTGTATAGATTTTTTTAACTATTTAGCAACGAAATTCTAGCTTTCAGCAATGGTCTCCACCGCCAAAAATCTAAATCCTAATATTATTGCTGCGAAATCCGGCTCTGCCCTACTCGCGATCATATGTTAAATTTGTTTAGAAGTCGAATAGAGTCAAGATTAGGTCGATTCCGTTGAGTCTTTTAATTAATTATTTGAAATAAGAATAACCATTAGAATTTACTGTAGGACTCCTTGGATAAAGGGAAAAAAGGGGCACAATTTTTTTTAGATTTTTCATACATTTTGATATGATTTAACATTTTAATTCTCCTATTATCTTGTCTTTTGTTATCATTGTCTATGTTTTCATTTTCTATAAAAAGAAGTTATATATTTTATCTATATTCATTTATGGGCTACCATTCTATGTAACAAAAAAGGGTCCCATATAACTTCCTTAGTTTTTAAAATATTGATGATTGATGTAAAATTTAATCTATTTATTGTATTTAACATCAGTCGTTTAATTGAGATATTCGGTTTCATCCAAATCAAGTATGTGTATTATATATTTATGTATAAATTATAAAAATACTTAGATTCCATTCACACACATATTAGATATAATAATACTTTATAAAATCATTTATCTACATAATAGTGATATTTTTAATGGTTTTAAATATTGAAAAAACTACTTCAAAATTGATATTTTAGCAGTAAATCATTTTATTCATTGATTTTACACATTTTAGATGAGACTCATACACAATAAAAACTAAATAAATGAAAAGATTTTCATAATAATATAAATAATGTTAAATGTAATAGATAAAGTAGATTTTTCATCAACTATCAAGATACTAAAAAATGGAAAAGATTACATAAAAAAGATTTTTATAGAAGTGGGATCGCTCATTTATTTTTGAAATAAGAATGTCTGTTACAATTTAATGTACGACTCCTTTGGGTGATTTGAAACATACTCACATATTTTGAGAGGCATACCAACGTAATTTTAGAAGTTGCAAATAACTCACATGTAACTTATATTTATTTGCAAATATACCCATGTCATCACAGCCCCATCATGGCACCATCACAACACCTTCATAGCGAAAGTATATTCATAAATATGTACAAATTATGTAGGGGTAATATGTAATTTCAGAAAGTAAGTAGGTATATTTGTAATATGATCAAATAATGGGGTTACGTTTACTAATTGTATTTTTTATAATTTTTGAATATATGTATAAATTTCAGAAAATAACAAATTTTAAAGTTATTTAAGTAATTTTAAGAATACAACTTAAGGTACTCATCTAACCAACCCTAATTTAGGTATCGTAGGTTATATATTAGGATCGTACTCAAAGATGACTTGGATGAGCACCTAACCCAATTTACAATAGGATTAAATTAGGCATTTTGAAAAAAAAAATGCTACCAACTTGATTTTGAATTGACTCGATTTTAAAAATGGGTTAGTACGATTAGAAATTCGCTGATCCAATCTGACTTGATCTTGTGTATTAATATAAAATATAATACGTTTATAATATTGATTACAATAAATCCATGCACGCAAACGAAGATGGGGCATAACATTAAATATTTTAAGTCAAGTTTTCTATTTTCTCTTATTTGACTACTAAATTAACCCGATTTGTAACTCGAATGAAACTAATTTTTACAGATTTATCTTATAGTCAAGTTGAGGTTTGGAAAATAGGATTGAATTATAAGGTTAAATTGGGGAAATGTCAATCCAATTTAATCCAATTCAATTTAAATCCTTAGTATCTAAGGTTATATTTAACAATTTTAAATACTTAATGATTATTCAATATTGATTAGATTTTATTACATTTTTAATAATAAAAAAAAGGCATGATAATTTGCAAACAAAGAAATGGAAAATTTTCTCACTTTACTTTATCTAAATTAAAGTCGGTTCAATGGTCCTTATCTAAGTTGCATTCACATAAATTACTTAAATAACTTTGAAACTTCAGAACAATAAATATATATATATAAAAATATAAAAAAAATATAATTTGCAAAATATCCCTAGTTTGATCATATTGCAAATATATTTACCTAGTTTTTGAAATTATCTATTACTTCACATAGTTTGCATATAATTGCAAACATATGCACATTGTGAGAGCATTGTGATGATATGGACATATTTACAAATACATACAAACTACATAGGGTACTTGTCATTTTTTAAACTACATGGGTATGCTTCTAGTTGTAGGGTAATTATATAGGTATATTTGCAATCACTCGACTCCCTTTGATAAGGTGAAAAAAGAGCATATTTTTTCTACTTTTTAATACATTTTATATGATTTAACATCATTTTCATGTTGGTATGATTTAATATCTTAATTGTCTAATTATCTTGACTTTTGTCATCTTTGTATATGTTTCCATTATTTTTCATATCTATCCATAAAATATTTACATATTTTATCTATGGTATATTCATTTTGTTAGAAAATTGTCTAAATTAAGTTCTATTCATGATAAACAAAAATATAAGAGTTGTTATCTAGTGCACTTGTGTGTATTAAGCTTTGATGCACCCAAGTGCAAAATTCTTTTTTTAATTTTTTTGTAAAATTATTAATTTAAGTATATTTAATATATGTATTAAGTTTTACCATTTTTGGAGATTTGTACATATTTTTTTATTTTTGTAATGGTAAAACCTAATGCATACCAAAGTTTAGTGCACCCAGTTGCATTGAATCAAAAACCAAAATGTAAAATAATGCAATAAATTTGTTTAATTTAATATTTTAAAACTATTATATCAAATTTATACTGTCTAAAATATTCTTTCTATACAAATGAATTATTCTACAAACTATCATACTATTCCAAAAAATCCGTAAATAGACTATATATCATGATAATAATAATAATAATAATAATAATAATAATAATAATAATAATAAATGAATAAATGAGTGGATTGTACAAAATGGGAAAAAATGGTTGAACATTACCCAAGATTAATTGGTATTGAAGATATAGAAGTACTTCCCTTTATAAGATGATTAAAAATAAAATTTTAACATATATAGCAATAAAAGAATAAGTACATGTTTACTGAGTTTGTTTAGACTCTCGTATACTATTATATTTCTTTTAGATGGATGTTTAACCAAGAAATCCCAGCAAGGAGTTGGAACTTCAGACAAAGCAAAAAGAGAGCCGACTGATCCAATACTTCTTTTAGATGGAAGTTTGTCAAGCAACAGGTTGGAACTTAAGACAAAGCAAAAAGAGAGTCGAATAATCCATGTTTTTTTCTATGTAATAATCCAAGGTTTATGATTGAATGTTATTTACAAGTTTTTGTTGGTTATTGCGTGAATTTATAACTATTGTAGACAAAGATACGGTTATGCGTGTTAGATTTTGGTATATGCATTCTATTTGTTGTGGAGTAAATCTTAATCTAAACAGGAGCTAATATAAATGGCTATCACATGCGTTCCATTAATATTAATCACACTTCGTATAAGCTAAGGTGTAAGCCTACTTCTTTAGACTGTGTTGGGTAACATGATCAATAAGATGTTGTTATACTTAATAAAAAAAAAAAAAAAAAAAATTTTTAGTGTACAAGACAAACTGTTTGGTGCCCCAACCCCCTTCTTCTCACGTATTATATACAACGAAGAGTAAGAAGGGCGAAGCCAATACAAAAAACCAAAGAGAGAACAATATTTACAGCTTGTCTGTACAGAGAATTCCTTCTATGCTACTTGGAGCTTGATCTTCCCACAAGTCGCCTTCGCTCTCTGATTCCACCATCATTTTTGCCAATTCGTGTGCAACTTGATTCCCTTCTATAATAATATGGTGGAAATTGATTTTTTGAAAGTGTGATCGGAGAACTCTTATCTAATCTATCCACTTCCCACAATAAGAACATACCTCTGCATCATTTTGTAACCATGAAATTGCAATTTTTAAATCTGGCTCTACTAATACATTTCTTAGGTGTCTTTTTGACATCCATTTTATTCCAAACAGAATTGATTTGATTTCTTGTTCAAGAGGTATAGGTGTTTCCTTTCTTTCTACATCGTTGCTGCCACAAAGATACCATTCCAATCCCTTATCACAGCCTCATAACTAGTGGTGAAAATTGGGACGGGTCGGGGTGTGTCCAACCCTGATCCTACATTTAAAATATCTTGTTTGACCCCACTTTGTATACTGGGCCGGGACAAGATCGATGTGAATATTTTTCTTTAATAGGTTTCGGGACAAATTTCATATTAGTTTTTGGTCAGTATTGAGATAACGGGTCAGACTGAAAAAGCAGGTTAAAGCTTAAAAATTTATGTACATCTCATATTTATGATAAATGTAAAGGATAAATAATTCACTATTTTGCTATTTAGTGTAAAACACAATTGTCATAACAAAGCATTGGTAAAAAATTTTAATAATTTTGTTTACAACTTAATCTTGTGTATCAACCTTAAAAAAAAACATTGATGTAAATTTGAATTACAATTAAAATGGATAAATTGCAAAATAATATTTGTCTTGTAGGATATAAACAACATCAATTATATATTTTATTTCATTGATAAATATGTGAATAAGATAACTTAAACAACATATATGCAATTAGGAAATTAAAATACATCCATATAAACAAGTTATAAATTTAACATACATCAACATAAATCATATTCATATTAATAAGTCATAAAGTTAAACATATTTATCTAATGAAACAACATTCATATCATATAATTTATAAAATTAATTTACATCCTCCTAGCCAAGGCGGGTCAAAGTGGGTTAGGATATGGTCAACTTTCCCCGCCCCATAGAAGTGAAATTCAGATCTAAAATCCTGACCCACCTCACTCCATCTGGTCAAAATTCTTGTTGCGGCTCTTTATAAAATTAGGATGGGACAAGGTGGGTCACCGGTTGATCTGACCTTATTTTCACCCCTACCCATAACCCACTACTCTTGATTCCTCCTTCTTGCCTGCATCCACATTCACATTCTAGTACCTATAATTGGCTTTGCCTGCCTTGTTGATTTGCCATAAAACGTCTTATAAGAAGCAAGGTTGATGACTAATAATTCTGTGTATATGTCTTGCTCCACTATTTGATTTCTTGTGATGGTCCCATTTGTTCTTCCATCACCCCTCTATTTCTGTGGTACCAAATTATCCAATAGCTAAAGGTTAAAAAGTGAGTTCTCTGCTGAACATGGAGCATCCAAAATGGTCCCATGGTTGGAGAACTCCCAGCTCACCATACCACTGAGAGTGGGCAGGTTGAAGATGCATCTCACTTTCTCACATTTCCAAGAGATATAGAAGAAGCTTTCAATCTCTCCTCTATTCAAACATAATGGGTAGTGTGTCTCTAGTTGCATCCCTCTTTTCAGCAGGTTCTCTCTTGTTGGCAATAAATTCATTAATATTTTCCACCAAAATGCTAAATTTTCTTTGGAACTCTCATCTATCATATCCTTTTAGCAACATTTTGGTTCTTCTTTTCTCTCATTTTCTTGGTCGTCAGCTTCTTTTAACTTCTTCCTGTATGCGAGATTGTCAGCATATTTAACTCTAAACTTTCCATCCTTTTTTAGGCTACAGAAGAAAGTATCTTTAGTCTCTTTGTTTAGGACGAGAGTGTATCTGATAATTTCCCATCCTGTTTCTCCAACAACCCCTTTTTACGTTAGTTTCTTTCTATTCCCACTGCTCCTCATCTATGAAGAAAGCAACCTTTTGGTTCTCATCAATATCAACTAGGAGAGGACCCACTTTTTCAATTTTCTCTGTGCTCACAAATCTATGAAAAAGTTTATTTTCCTCCCATTGCCGATCTTCCATTTCTTCCCCATCTGCATCAATGGTAGCCCACTTACAATGCTCCTCCAGATGAATGAACAACCATTTCTAACTCTACTCTCCCAAAATTTCCCTAACTTAAAATATTTTCCTTTAAAGATTATGTGTCTTGGAGAGTTTGGTTCTATCATTAATCTCCATACTTGTTTAGCAACTAATGCCTTATTAAAAGCTAACAATTATCTAAAGCCTAATCCACCTCCTTCATTTGGTAAGCACAAAATTTTCCAAGCTGCCCAATTAATTCTCATTTTTCCCTCCTTGTTCCCCACCAGAATTTAATCATTATCTAGTTTAAATCTTGACAAACTTTCTTTGGTTTAAGAACCAAATTCATTGAATAACTTGGGATTGCTTGAGCCATTGCTTTAAGCAAAACTTCCTTTCCTCAATTGGATATTAACTTGCTCTTCCATCCTTGAATCTTCTACCAGATTTTTCTTTTATTCCCTAAAAAGTCTTTGATTTGTTTATCCCAAAACAAGCTAGAAGCCCCAATTATATTTGATTTCTTTCCACCCCAATTGTTGTTTCTACTTCTCTTCTCATTTTTTATGCTAAAGAAAGCAGACATTTTTCATTTATATAATTTCTGCCCCAAAACCCTCTCATACTCCCTTAGGATATTCAACAAGATTTTAATCTCCCATCTGTTGGCTTACAAGAATAATAATTCATCATCTGCAAAAAAGAAGTGTGTTAACCTTAGACCTCCTCTATAAATCAACATTATTAACTCATCTATAGAACAAAAATAAGTAAAGTGATAAGGGGATCTCCTTACCTAAGTCCCTTACTCGGTTAGAAGGCAGAAATTAGTGTGACATTGATAAATATTCTGAATGAAACCAAGGCCAAGTAAACATTCCAACGAATTTGTTTTTTACAAAATCCCTTTCTTCTTATTATATCTAAGACAAAATTCCACTCTATTCAGTCATATGCTTTTTCCATATCCAGTTTGATGGTCATTTCTTCTTTTCACCTCCTCTTCTACTTTTAAAATGTGCACTACTTCAAAAGCTACTAGCATATTATCTATAATTAGTCTTCATGGGACAAAGGCACTTTACTCTTCTAAGATAATTCTATGAAGACAACACTTCAACCTATTTGCTAGAGCTTTCGCCAACACCTTGTAAATGACATTGAACAAACTAATTGGTCTAAAATCTATAATTGTTGTAGCTCCTCTCTTCTTATGAATCAACAAAATTGTAGAGTGATTAATCTCTTTTAGCTTATTGATATGTTCTTCGGTTGTTTCTAATTCTAGTCAATCATTACAAGCTTCTACTATTTCATTTGCCATTATCTACCAAGTTTTCTATAAAAATCGACTAACATCCCATCAGGACTTAGAGCTTTCATTGAGTTCTAACTTTTTCGACCTCTTCTCTTGAAAGCTTTCATATTAGAAACTAATTTTCTATTGGGCTTACACAACTTTGGATAAGGCTTGTAACATTATCTCTCTCCTTGGGTCTTTGATGTAAACAGCTCTTTGAAATACCTTTAGGGGTGAAACTTGGTACCGGGTCAGTCCGAACCCGCCCGACCCGACCCGGTACCAAAACCAAAAATGGGTTTTAATTTTAAGATTTTTTCCAAAATAGACCCGGTTTCAACCCGACCCGTAGAAACCCGAAACCAAAACCGGGTTCTCACCAACCCAGTCCGAACCCGGTGTAATTTATATAATTTTTTTATAAATTATGCATTTTTTGTAATATTAATATATAGGTGGTTAATTGATTTAATATATATCAGTCAAATGGTTTAATTTAAGTGATTAATTGATTTAAATTAATGAATAACTATGATTTAATGTTTATAACATATAGTTAATATGGATATTTAAAAAAAAATTAAAAATATATGAGGGGTAGCCGCACGTGTAATAACTTGACATTTGAAATACAAATGGAAATCAAGGGAGAAATTACTTGGAAGTCTTCGAATAGTTTTTTAGTTTTTTTGGAAACTTTTGAGACATGAACTCATTTGAATTTTGAATTTATTTAAAAGTGGATGTAAACTTATTTAAACTTGAGATTTGTTTATTCGTCATTTTAAATTTGGATTGCACTTAAATCAGATTGAAATGTTGAACCATTATGCTTAGTGTATTTAGATTTAGTTGCTTTGAATAACTGTTATGTGGATTATGTTTGAATTTGAGTTGGCATGATAAATCTATTTCATATTATACTTTCTATTAGTATGAGAAATCTGTTAGTTTGAATTTTAGATTGTAGTATAAATTTGATTCATATTTTAAGTTTATTGGTATGACAAGTGGTCAATTTCTATTTTAGCAATTTGTATGATAAATATTCAGTTTGAATTCAATTTCAACAATTTGTATGATAATGTTTAGTTTCAACTACAATAGTTGGTATGATATGTTTATTTTTTATTTGCTACACTTGAGTCATTTCCATTAGCTATTTGCTACACTTGACTTCATAAACACAAGTATGTATATTCCAATAATTTTCTTTTAGATTACAATTAAATTAGAAAAAAAAAGTTTATTGGTAACCCGAATTCTAACCCGAAACCAAACCAAAACAATGCGAACCCGGTTTGAACCCGGTTCGAACCCAGATTAAATTCTTAGGATTTGGGTTTGGGTTTACTCCAACCCGGTTGGCTTAGGGTTTGGGTTCACTCCAACCCGGTATAACCCGACCCGAGTTGCACCCCTGAATACCTTTGGACTAAAGCTTCTTTCTTTTTCAATCCTCTATGTGATTTCCTTCCTCGTCTACTAAGTATCCGATGTAGTTTTTTCTCCTCTTTCCAAACATTGCCTAATTGAAATAGGAGGTGTTTTTGTCTCCACATTGCAACTAGAAAACTTTAACTCTTTGCTTCCACATCAATTCTTTATCCTCTAAAAGGTTGTTTATAAACTACTCTTGATCCTAAATTTTTTTGTCTCTTTCGACTGTTGTCTCCTCTTCCTTTAGTTCTTGTAATATTGCTTACTGATTCTAAATCATCTTTGAGACATTTCCTCTTATTCTATTACTCCCTTCTATCAGCTTTCACCCCCATCCTTAAATTTTTTCCATGATTTTTACCAAACTTTGATTGGCAATCTTGTGGCATCATCCCCCATTCCTTTTGTATAATGTTATTTGTTACCTTATACTTTGCCCATCCCATCTCATACCTGATTTGTCTGCCTCTACTTTTCTTCTCTGCTCTTTAATCTAAAAATTAGGCTCAAAGCACAACGAATTTGAGGGGAGTTTAGATTCATAGATATATGATTATAGGAGTGTGGCTGATAACAATAGCGAATGACATTTATGTATTTATGACGGTTGAAAAAAAATAGAAATTGTGAAAAATTTATATTCTTCTTATAAACAAAACACTAATTTATGATGCGATAGTATAGGTGTGAAACCAATAACTGAATTTCCCAATGTTATCCTTTTGTTCCCATAATTATATCCCAAGGAATTCATGTATGCAACCCTGTGGCACCTCTTGCGAGAGGCTAAGGGCCAGTGGATCATGAAAATCTTATGAGCTTATATAATAAATAGGTAATTTTTAATGGCCTTAAAATCAAATTATTTTTAATTTTGGGAATAATTCATGCAAGTCTTAGACTTGGATAATTTTTATTCTCTTAACTAAATATATGATAATAAAGTAATGGACTGATTATGTGCAACAAAGATTACATTCAACAAAATCATCAAAATGAGTTCCAAATTGAATCGTCCTACTACAATGGGATGTATAAAAGTTAACCTCTTTTTATAATACAAAATATTAAGTTTAATATTATTTTTATGAAAATTTAATATCTAAAAGAAATCGAAACAATTTAATTAATTTTTAGAAGATTTTTGAAAAATTTATATTTCTATGGTATTTTCTTAGATTTTCTTTGTAATATCAGAAAATTAATTTCATTATTTATTATAGTAATTTTTTAAAAACCTTAAAGACAACAAATATTTATTTAAGTGAAGAATACTGTAAAAGACCTTGTTTGATTTTTAAATGGATATTTTACATTTTCTATTATATATTAAATCGAAATTTAATATTAACCCTAATTAACGAAAGGGGTACCTTTTTGAAATTTTATGTAAACTTGATCATAAGCATGTTTAAATTTCACAAAACTAACGGATACATATGTAATATAATAAAAACTGTATTCGCATAACTAGAAAAAAATTAAAAGATATAGTTTTAAGTTTTAGTTCTGCGACTTTCTTTTATCAAAAAAAAAAAAAAAGTTTTGCGACTTTCAAAAACTTTTATCTATGTAATAATTATATTCGGTTTAGAAGTGAATCCATTGCGTCAGTAGACCACTTGAATCCTTTGAAACTCGGTTCCCTTAAATCGGTTATTGCAAGCAACTAATTAAGTTTTAAGACAAAAGATGAGTCTTAACAATTTTTCATCGCCACACATTTTTGTTTCTCCAAGACTCTTGGCTGCCTCTGAGCTAGGATGAGGCTTCGTGGATGAAATGCATGAAGAAGTTGACAGGGAACACTGAATTTAAGTAACCACTTTATCTTGAAATCTATAATTCCTCTATGCCACCCATGAGGCAGACAATCGCACCTGATCAAATCTGAGTAAAGCTGCAAGCGGATCAGATCTGATCTTCCTATTGAAATGAACTCTTCGTAAAATTGCACTTGCTCAATATCCTATGCAATATTCTTGGCTTTCTTGTTATTATTTCCGATTGCCTCGTTTTGGGTAATTTTCCTCTGCCATTTATCAGAAACGAACACGGTCCATCACTTTCTGTGTACGCTGCAAAGTCTTGCTTCAATCGTTAAAGAGATTTCTGTTTCACCTAAACGTGTTACGTCGTCTACGAAGTATTGGTCATCAACTAGTAGAAGGAGAGTTTTGATCATGTAAATTTACATGCACGGTAAGTTATGGTATATTTGACTTATAGCGAACCATACGGTATCATAAAATTATAATCTACTCCATTCATTATATCTAAAATTATTTATTTTCTTAGCATACTAATTTTCATCCAAATTGGATATGCGTATGGGCTTCATTTAAAAATAGTACAAAATTAACATAGTAAAATAGATTGATATAAGTAAAAATTTTAAAGTTATTTTGTTCAAAATTTAAACTATATCAAAAATAATTTATACATGGATAAATAATTGTGTAGAGTATTAAATCATTTAAGTGAACTTAAAATCTATTTTAAGTAAAATGTACCTTAACTTATAGTGCATATAAATGTATAAGATCATAATGAGGTTTGGCATATAGGTCCAACAATTCTGGATAAATTTTTAAAGTTTTTATAATTGGAGCAAATGATGTTAAGTTTCAAAAATTTGCTACTATAATCCTTACAGTTAAAGGGTGTGTTTGGTAACTCCAAGAAAAGAATGAACTGGTTAGTAAAGTTTTTGGCCTTCATATCCGGCATCCCTAAGTTCCATCCTAATTGAGGAAGCTTTATTTTGCATTTTTAGGAACAATATCTCTTGTAATTATCTTATTAAATTTATTTCTCTTCAGCAACAATTGTAGAAAATGTGTCTGGAATTATTTGAGTCTTGAAATAAGATATAAAAAAAGCGTGTTTGGTAATGTGATTGTTGGAATGGGGAATGGGGAATGCAAACAATCAACATATTAGTTACCCAACTATATTACTTTTTACTATTTTTTATATATATATTTTATCCTATCTATTTTTACTTCATTTCGACTTTATTCCTATTATATCCTTTTCATTTCTCTTTCCTCATCTCATTATTACATTACCAAAAGGACCCTATATTCATTTATAATACAAGAATTTTAATCAATCACTTAAAGTTTTAGATTTCCTTTTTTTGGTAAGAAACCAAAAAATAACTTATGTGCAAAGAAATCCGACTAAGCAATGATATAAATTTATGGATAGAATAGGATTATTAGAAGGCTATGTTAGTTATGATGACCTTGTAATACTATAAATTTTTTATCATACACGTAAAGTTTTAAATAACTTTTTCCAGAAGGTACTTTAAAAAATTGATGTGCAAAGAGATATATATATATATAAGAGATACCACTAACCTAATATATAATAGTGTTAATTTTAACTATACCTACTACTTTTGCCCTTAATTATAAATATACCTACTGAGTTTGAAAACTTTCATATATACCCACTAAGTGTGGGTGAAATTCTATCCATACCCATTTCGTCAGGCCCAATTAAAAATCACCATTATTCATCATAAGAAATGTCCAAAATTACCCTTATTATTTAATAATAATAGTCATTTAATTATAACAAAAGTTAAATGATATGATGAAAACCCTTCCAACTTGAGAGAGAAGTTAGACAGAATGAGTTATAACGGTCTAAAGATGACACTAACGATAATGGATGTTAGATCAATCTTGGGTATTTTAGAATTTTAAAATTATTAAACATTCCTAACTATCATATTAGGTATATTTGAAATTAACGAAATATTTAGTGGGTATTTATGAAAGTTTTCAAACTTAGCAAGAATATTTGTAATTGAAGACAAAGGTAGTAAGTATATTTGAAATTAAACTTATATAATATTTGAAATCTTAGTCCCAAAATAGTAAATTGTTGAATCCATGCAACTCATCGACCCATTTACAACTCAATAAAATTTGTATATTAGAGATACTCTTAATTCTAATTTATGATATTTTAAACCTTATGATTTGAGTTTATTTTCTAATAGAAAGTCTTGCTTGATACATTTATATATTAAATGCATTTTTTAAAGTTTTGCAAATATGTATTTATGTTGATAGAGTTGTCAAATGAGAATAAGATATCTTGTGTCTTAAACCAAGAACAAATAGGCACTATATTTTTTTAATATAACAATAGGCACTATATTAGATTAGCTAGAATTTTAAAGAGATGTTTTGAATTATTTATTTCTAAGCTAATAAGTATGTTTTCGAGTTGTCGATATTTTTTTTTTGTTATCAATACTTTAAATATGCTTGGGGTTGACCAGTTTGCAACACATAGAAAAACCTATTAACAACAAACGAACCCTTTATTAAATGAGATGCGATGCAAAGCACGCGGGTGCATTTGGTTATTCCCGTTGTTAAATTGATTGTAAATAGATTAAGGTTGATATTTTTAAATATGTTAATAAATAAATTAAGATTAAGATTTTTTAAATAAGTTAGGATTAAAATTAAGTTCTCAACCCAATTGGTTAATACCTCTACATACGTTGTGAGCATGTGACATTAGATGTGTGTTTGTAAGCATCTTTTGATATGATTGGACAGTTTTTACTTCATGTTGTCTTATTTTTTATTTTTTGATAAATCTTATTTTTTATTTTTATCTTTATATTTCATTTTCTTTTTATGTCTTTCCATACAACTATCGTATATATATTCTCTTAATTTATTCCCATTTGACACTCAGTCATATCATATTATTGCCAACTTTTCAAAATGCGTTTTATTCCATTCTCAATAATTTCCAGTTCTCAAACGCTCCCTCAGAACAACCTTGAAATATTCGCCCTTATTGAATAGAATACATATACATCGGCTTCAGAATTTGGCAGATATACAATACCCATGGATAGCTGGCTACTCTGTCTTAAGAGACAATACCTACAGGCTATAATATACTATAATTAATTAATTCTACCTCTAACCGTAAGATTAAATTGGAAATTAAAGGCCTGGAAGAGAGAGCAAATTAATGAATGCATTGTTGACTAATGCATGTGGTATCAATTCACTCCGAAGGTATATATCCAGTTGTTACTATTTAAAAACATATTCAGGGAAGCTTTAATTATTTTGGGGACCAGCCCTTAATGCTCTTTGACTGTGCCGTTAGGCTTTTAGCTAGCCTAGCAGGAATCAAAAGGTATGGTGGTGTTCTGGTGCTGCTATGCCCACGTTTCAGCTCGTATATTTGTTTTCCCACAAGGCTAATCGGCATGGTCTGATTTTTATTTATTTATTGTACAAAGTTGAAATAGTTTTCTTTCTTATTACTATTCAGGCTTTTTGAAAGATATACTCACTATATATTTGACCCACATTTCAAATATATAAATATTTTTAAATTTCTAATTAGAGTATGTTTAGAAAATGATAAAAAAAATTTAATGAAAAGTTTCCAGTGTAAAAGTTCTTAAAATGTAAGAAAATGATGTGATATGGTAAAGATAATGACGATGAGTAAAGATAATAAAGTTTAAATAGATAAATTTTTTATAAAGTTAAAATAGATAGGTTTGTTATATAGAAATGATTTAAAATTAAGTTAGTTGTATGAAAAAATGTGAAGAAACAATTAAAAAAGGGATAATTAAAGAAAATAAAAAGTATAAAATTAAAAAAAAAATTACCTAGCCAAACATCCCCTAAATATACTCGTTGCATTTGCAATTAATTCTAAAAACGCACCTCTTGTCAAAAACCGTTAGCTAAGTTGACAGTAAAAGGGCATTTGGTAATGTGTAAAATCGTGGGATTGTGAGAAATTGTGGGAAATAAAAAAGAGAATATTTTGATAAATGTGTGATTGATAAAAAATGAAAGGGGTATACTTGAAATAAATATGTTTGATATATGTAATTGGTAGGGAAAATGATTGAAATCTAGGGGTAAAAGTAGAAAAAATAATGTGATTGATGGAGAAATGATTGACTTTGGGAAACCAAATACCATCCAAAAACCATAGTTTTCACACTCACACGTTATCAAACCTGGCCTAACATTAGTGAGATGGTGGTTAGATTTTCGGTGATGCCCAAAATGCCTCTCCCGGAGGATAAAGCCCGCATGTATGCAACAGCTGTTATGCTTCCAGAGCACAAAAATATGGTGCTCCACCGTCTCCAAATTGGAAGGCGGCCATGGCCCCTGGCTACCTTGGTTACAGCAACCCGAGCCACGTCCATCTTCTTACCCCAATTGAAGCAGCCTGCCATGAAGATGATGCAACGTTCTCATCCCGCTACACAATTGTTGCCATTTTACTAGAAATCGCACACCACCTGCAAATCCATCCTCCATAAGGCGGCTGTCTCAAAACCTTGGTTCCATTAAAAAAATCAAATCCGATAAAAAAAAAAAAAAAAAAAATCCATGAGAATTAGCCACGAAAAAACCCATTACGCCGGCAGAAAACCTGTCAAAATCCGGCCATTTAAACTCGTGCGCATCTAGCAGAAAAAACCGTTGCTGAATATTTTCTTCCTGTAAATTTTCTGAAGCAGCAACTTTGGACATTCCGCAACAAACACTCTTCCATACATCCTCTTATCATAACATTTTCCTAACTAACTGATAAAAGAAAAACATTTTCTTGTCTCAATCATATAGTAGGGTCTTTGAATCCTCTAAACAATGCATACTATCGTAATTTCCTATTAAAATCCTCAATCAGTATAATGTGTCTTCCATTAAAATCCTCTCCTGCTGATACACATTGATCATTGAGGAAAAATATAAGATAAAAATTGTAAGGTAAATTGGCCATAAATTATAACAAAAAAAATATTATAAAAAATCGATAAAAAAAAATTAACTTGCAATGTGATTCTTACTTTTCTCTCCATCTGTATCAATATTTTTTTTATGTATCTTCTCATCATAGGCTGAATGGAATCTTAATTTTAACGATCTAATCCATTTACTTGCACTAATATGATCTATTTGTAATATACTTGTTTCCAAAAATCCTTCAATACCCAAATTTAATTTGAACTGTTGATTTTTATTGGGTAATTTGCTAATATACCCACTTAATTTGACATTAATTACTGATATATCCATATTGTTTTACGAACTGCATATTACCCCCACAAAGTTCTATAAAAATTGCTTATGTACTCACATTAACGGTTGAAATTTAACAGTTGTTAAAAATATATAGTTTGATGATGTACTCACTTAGTTTAATGCTAATTGTTGATATATCCATATTGTTTTATGAATTCTATATTACTACTATAAAGTTTCACCAAAATTGCTTGCGTACTTATGACACTTTTTTTTATCGTCATTAAAATTTTAAATAATGACAAAAATGACCTTATTTAAAGCTATATTAAAATCTCACAGTTTATAAAACACCCAGCCATGCAGGTGGAAAGGGATAACATGCAAGCAATTAACATAAGTGTTTTATAAACCTCTTCCGCCTGCAGAACTGGATGTTTTATAAAATGTGTGATTCTAATATAACTTTAAATAAGATCATTTTTGTCATTATCTAGAATCTTAATGTAGTTTGGAGATAAAAAGGTGTTATACGTATGCAAGCAATTTTGGTGAAACTTTGTGGAGGTAATATAATTCAGAAAATAATGTAGGTAATCAGCAATTAGTGTTAAACTTGGTATATCAAAAAATTGCATTTTTTGATTTAACAACCGTTAAATTTCAAACATTAACATGGGTATGGAAGCAATTTTTTAAAACATTGTGAGAGTAATATGCAATTCGTGAAACAATATGAGTATATCAACAATTAGTGTCAAACTAAATGGGCATATTAGCAAATTAGTCATTTCCTATTTAACCTCATCTTAGATATTACCTAAGATGCCCAGATGCCCCTCCCATCCTTCTATCCATTTTTGACAAGGAGTTCTAGGATGAAAAAGTTATGTGGGCCATGCAAGTTATACGCTACAATTTATTTGATTGCAAAAAAGCTTTACCAATACACCTCACAAGAAACTTTTAGAGAAACCAAACCTCACAAAGGAATATATAAGAGAGTTTTAAAAAACTCACACTCTCCACCTAAGAGTAAAGCCTTTATTTATAACACACAAAGGGTACTCAATTCATGTATTTAACCAATGTGGGTTGATGTGGACATAGTGTGTTTTTAAAACACAAAGGGAATTAGCGACTATATAGTGTGAATATTGACTAGCTCAAAGAGGTTTGCATAAAACAAATCCTGTCACAAAAGGTACCTTCAAATTCAAGACTCTAACTAACAAATCTCCACATTGACTTGAATTTAAATGACTTCATAACAAAATGGATTTTCCGCCTTCACCACGAACTGCTGTTCCAAGCTTGAAGCTCCACCTAAGCTCAAGTGATGCTTGAACTTTGTAATAGAAAGAGACTTGCTTAACATATTAGTTGAATTATTTGCAATAATAATCTTCTTAACTTGAATATAATTACGTTCAATAACATCACAAATAAAGTAATACCTGACAACAAAGTATTTTATTCTTTCATGATACATTTGATCTTTACATAGACTGAGTTCATTCAATATCCTCTTATCCATAAAGCTACTTTGATACCTTCAGTCAATGTCATGAGATTTGCTTTTGTAATAGATAAAGCAATAATACTCTGCATCATGACTTTCCAACTGATCGCATAACCATAATTAGAAAACATGTAAGCCGAAAGTTACCTTCTTTTATCAAGATCACATGCATAATCTGAATCAATAAAATCTATTAATGCATCATTGGTTCTTCCAAAATTCAAACATACATCTAAAGTACCTTACAAATACCAAAGGATCTATTTTACTGCATACCAATTCCTTAAACAAGACAAGACATACATCTACTAACTAAACTAACAGCACATGAAATATTTAGACGAGCGCAAACTATAGTATACATGATGCTTCCACCTACATTAGAATAAAGAACACAATATATGTACTCTATTTCTTCATCTGATTGTATGACATTTCTACAAACAATTTGTAATGAGTAGCAAATGGAAAAATTCACAGGTTTAGATTAATCATACTAAAATGTTCCAATACCTTCTCAATATATTTCTATTATTGGAGATATAATTTTTTTGTTTTTCTATCTCTACGAATATCCATTCCGAGCATCTTATTTGCTGCACTCAAATCTTTCACTTCCAATTAAGCACTCAATGAGCTTTTACCTGAGATCCACTTATAAACCACCAAGAACTTGGGATTCGGTTCCAGTTTATTACAAGTCCAGCTTCCGCCTAATTCATCCTCAAATCACAACTCAACTCTGGGCTTCTGCATGTAGTCCTGACTTTCACTAACTCAACTCTCCGAACCACATCTACTGGAGAGAGAACCACTCTGATATCACTTGTCACGCATAGACCCAGAAAAATGACCAAACCCATAAAATGACCATTGGGCCTGTAGGCCATAGGCCTCGCAATGTGATATTGTACGCTCTGGCCTGGCAACTCTTTTGCACAGTTTTAAAATGCATTACACCATGTTTAACTTGAAATTCACATATAAATCGCCAGGAACTTTCTTCCTTTTTCAATGTGGGGTTCATTCTGGGCTATTACAAAAACACTTCGAATTAGAGAGTTTAAGTTGAAATTGAGTTTTCCAAAGTTGGGTTTGAAGATTGTCTTGGCCCAAGTTACACCCCTGTATAAATTGTTTTTTCTTGCGGTGATAAATTATAACAATGGAACTGCAATCATATTTTTCATTACAAAAAACTTGGTAACCATATATAGCTTTTTTAAGTGAAATGATTTCTTGATAAAAGAAAAAATTCTTCTAGTGTAGTGTAGACTATAGAAACTTTTCATTTCATGGAAGTTAGGCCACAAAGGCCCTAGTTCTCGATAATTCAGTGGTAAGTTAATGCAAAAAAAGGTTGTGCTAATTGCTAAACACGCCCATTCATGCTTCATATGTAGCGTATCCCAACTGCTATCAATCAAGCTTAATTATACATATTCTAGTTTTTTATGGTAATTATACATATTCTAGCTAAAGTTACATGGTGGTGGGTCTGGAAGGTTGGAATTGCTGGATTTGGCAATACAAACAACTAGCCTATTTTCTCACCCATTGAATGGGGTTAGCTGGTTGTGGTGGAGGATTTGATGATTTTGTAACCTCTCTTTTAATTTGGGTAAATGGGCATTTAATTGATTATACAAAAAGGACAAATTTGGCCGTGTAATGGAAAAGGTAGAATAAAAATCAGGCAATGGGGGATAGCCATGATGTTGCATGCATGGGTTGGAGGAGTGATGTGACAAGAAGAACATGCATAATCGTTACAGCAAGGGGGGGCCACTCATCACTAATTCTTCAATGCGCATGCATGGTTGTCTCTCTCTCAGCCTCTTCTTCAACCCAATATAATATTTATATACAAGTATGCATGGATCATTTCCATTATAAAAAAAAAGTACGCATGGATCATATTGTACTGTACTGTTCTCTGTGTCTACGTAATTAGGATTTTAATTTTTATGCGTGCAAGTATTCTATTGGAAGTTTTTCTCTGTGTCATTTAAAGTATTTTCATTTACTTCTCTCCCATCCAAGCCAAGCATTCTTATCATTCATTTTCGACTAATTAAAGTGTGAGAATCCATTAATAGCCTCTCACAAAGTTAAAACGACTAGCGTACGTGATGATGGCGGCACACGTTTATGTTAGGCTGGTACGTGCAAGACAGAGAAATTAAGTTGTTATTCATTTATGTTTGATCAGCAGCTTGTGGCCATTTAGGGAAAAGAAAATAAATATTTATTTACGTTTTTATCATTCAGTAATAATTTAATATTTACCATAAGCTTATACGGAGGCTCCATGCTTGCCCTTGTCTGTTAATTTTAAAAATCCAAAACCATGTATCAAATTTATTAATGTGTATTTACTTATGATTCCAAAAATTACATGTATTGCAAACTTTTTATATACCCGACCCACCAACACCAGCTGCTTGCTCTTATGAACGGAATATTAGCCAGTTTGGGGGATCTAATTAATGGTGCTGAATCATTCACACAGAGCTTTAGATTTAGCCTCAATAGTGGAGAACACGGAGAAATCGATCGAGCAGAGTTGGGTACGTGCATAGAATTGTACCTACGTAGGCAATTTGCGCAAGGCAACCGGACCATATACATAAGTCAGACTCAGTCATCCAATCTTGAATTGGGTTTGGATCAAATGCGCATAGCATTTGCAGCCAAAAATTCGTTTGGGAAGAAAAATAATCAAACTAACTAATTAAGGAAATATTTCAGTCCAACCCATAATCCGTTTGTAACTTCGTGATCTGAGTTTATCATGATATGAAAATCAGGTATTTGTTATATAAAACATTTAACTTTTGGAGTCTATCCGCTAGCCATCAAAATCGAATGAGGCATGATCAAAGGAGTCATTATATAGCCCTGACCATGTACACTTGGGCCACAGAATTCTATAAAAGTTGGATTCCTCAAAAGCTTTTGATAGGTCAACATTGGCTTCTATTAAAGATAATAGCTTTTGCAAATAAACTACAAAATGGTGGTTATTTGAATCCATATTGTAATACTTGAGTGGACAAAGCAAAAAATAAATTTAACATTTTTTTACCTATTTCATAAATGGGCAGATTACCTCTCTAACTACAAGCAAATTCGTTAGGGTAAAGTGGGGGTGAAGGAGCTATTGACAACTGGGGCCACAGTCGTTGCAGAAGTGGGTTTGAGAGAGAGAGAGAGAGAGAGAGAATGGGAAGGTGATGAAGTGGTGGAAATTAAACCAGTGGTTCTTGTTGCAATGCAAGCTCAGGTCATGATGTGGTCCTTTTTTCTCTCTGGCTTCGTTCCTGGCTTTGAGATCTCTGTCTCTGGTCCCCTTTCCACTCATAAACGCCCGCTGGTCCACGCACGCTTGCATGCATTTGGAATTTTGAAATTTTGGATTCATTCGGCTCAAATGGGTCATATATTTTAACCATATTTGTAGAAAAAAATCAATCGCACACTAGCCCTCCAATTTTTAAAACACCAGAGATTGTTATTTTTTTATATAGCATATCTATAGATAATTAGATATGGATATTGAAGAGTCTATGACTGGTTTTTTTATGTCTATAAATTCTGGGTCACAGTTGCTAATGCATACGGCAATGTTTACCTTGTCACGGTTTTGGTTTCGTGATTCCTGGGAATAATATTGGATAAGATCCACGCAATCATGAGCTAAAAACAAAAACTCCTGCGGGCTGAAAAGGAGTGTTGGACACGTCAATCTAATCTCTCTCTCTCTGTCTATATATATATATATATATATATATATTATTTCGTTCTCAGGGAAGCAATTGCAGCGTGGGAAGATGCAAATGCATTCGCTAACGTACGTGGTCGGACGTGCAAAGTTGCTGTTCAGAATCTTGTTCTCTCTGGCCGAAGTTCTTGCCGATCTCTTCACCCATCGACTTTAATGCCTTCTCATAATTTTCATTTTTCCTCTCCTCCCCTCTTTTAACTTATTGTACGCATCCTTGTTATTCGATTGCAATAGGTATGCTTGCCTTTTTTACACAATACATGTATTAATATTAGTTGGTTTTCAAATGTCACATATGCTGTTGTCTACCTACTTTAATATTTTGGCTGACATACACATAGGAATGGGAAATGAACTCTTTGACGCGCGTTCGTCTCCTCGTTCCATTGAAAGAACAACATGAATTTCATTGACCTCCATTTACAGCACCCCTCAGAACAGCTCTGTATACGGTTGGGCTGCTGAAATGTCAGCACTCTAAGGATCCATCCTCGCATGAAGAAAATCATTATTCCTTCAATGATAAAGCATATCATGCGCTCACAAACATGGATTAGTGAACATATAATCCATTTCTTTACCAAAATCAGTAGGCGCCTTAATTTAGCACCCATTTGAAACGCTAATGAAATACACGCATGTATCAAATGGATATTTGAATTGAAGCTAACAGTAGCGTTGGAATGTGACTTCTAGCCTTGTCAGCTTACTAACCGATGACGTTCCAATCCGATCTAACGTGGACACCATCATCAAGATCCACGTTGAAAATGGGAGAAGTACACCTCTCCCATGTTTTGGGAACAGGAAATCAGGCAGCTAATTTTTAGCACAATGTGCATCCGAAAATGTTACACGTTGTCATGAATGGAGAGGAAGGCTGACTGTATTGCTGAACATTTATGTAAAAGATCAATCGTTTTTGAACGAATGAATAAATACATGCACTCGTTTTTCCCAATATAGTTGTTTCACTGAAATAAGTAGAACAGTTTTTTCATGAGGCACCTGGCTAAAATCAAAAAAAAGAAAAAAAAATCTTGCAGGTTTTCAGGAAAGTTTCCATAAACAAAAATCAGAATTAAATATAGGGGACGTCTGTTTTTCCACAAAACTTTTCAATCAAATACCTTACACTCTACAATTACCCTACTTTTTAATTATCTTTTCACATATTCATATACAATTATCCTGTTTTTCAATCATGTCTACACTACTACCCATAAAACTAACCTATCTGTTTTAACTTTATTCTCTTTACTCCTCATCATTACCCTTATTATATAACATCATTTTCTCCCATTTCAAATATTTTTTTAAAAAAAAACTTTTCATCAAAAGTTTTATCACTTCCCCAAACACACCTCAATTTATCAAATCTCAAATACATTACTGAAGCATTGTCTTTCAACTAGCCACAACTTCCCTACATTAGTCATTTGTAACTACAAGCTTTTTTTTTAATGCCATACGGAAGATGTTCCTGCCAACCATGATTGGCATAGCAAACAATGACAAACATAGTGGCAGAAATTTCAAGCTAGAAGACAAAACAACTATAGCCTAAAATTTCCATCAAAAAAAAAAAAAAAAAACTACAGCTTAAAATTAAGAGCATGAAAGCTATAAGCATCAAACAAAGCAAGCGACAAGATGAGAGCTTAATTTACCATACAGCTATCATATGACTCATTTTCACAAGTGATTGCATGTATGAATGCCCTCATCATGCAGACAAGAAACCTGGATATCATAAATGACGTTCACGTCGACAAGAAATTTCAATAACATAAATGACACTTTAATGTACACAAGAAACTTCAATAGCATATAAATGACACATCAATCAAAATTTGCAGCATAAAGTTTTGCTTGGGGCTTTTTCTGATCTGGTGAACTCAACTACACATGGACGAAACAGCATCGATGAAATTGGGCAAGAAAAATACAGGATTAAGGGTTCTGCTTGGTATGCAGTATTTAGCAGAGTTTCATACAGCACGCCCCTGTCAAGCATGAGCATCAACTTGTTGCAGGTGGTATCATTGCTGATATAAAATCAACCTTCATGTCTTCGCTAGTAGAAATTGAGTCAAATAGCTCAGATCTCATTAAAAATATATATATATAAAGAATTATAGTCATCATGCATTCTATCACACGCTTGCCCCCATTCTGTCTACAAAGTGATGCTTGATCGCTTAACAAAGGTATTTGGCAGCCATTGCCTGAAATGCGGAGCCTCCAATCCTTGAGATGATTGAATAATAACCTATCTTATTCATTCCAAGGATTTTAACAATGGATCCAGAACTGCAAACGTAGCTGCTGCTGGCATGGATTGAATCACAAGGAACTACAAATGAACCCAGCAAATTCAGATGAAATCATAAAGATATTCTCACCAACTTATCGTACAGTATGCGATTATCCTTGGCATTATTGCTTTCCCACAAAGCACTCTGCACAAGTTCCTATGACAAGAAACACAAATCATCACAATACCATCGATGAAGCAACCAAATTGAAGGGAATAGTACTAAAAGTGATCACTGTGAAGAAAATATGAAGAAAAATAAATTCAAACCAATTTTGTCAAAACTGAATCACATTCTAAACCATTTTTACATCCAATTCAGGTCTGACCGGTTCAGCTATTGGTTCAAACCATTTGAACCATGACATAATTAAAATATAATTATGATTTAATAATTTTGCTAATAAAATTTATTTAACTAAATTAATTATATAGTCATTTATATAAAAAATGTATATAAAGTTAGGACAAAACATATATATAAGAGAATTCTTTATCAATAAATTTTATTTTTTTTTTTACAGATGGACTATTTATAAAAATATAAATAAATAAGTGCATGCCATGGTTAGTCATGACACGGGAGTTTCCACATCCTATTTTCACTGGCATCAATGCATAGGCAACAAAGAAAGAGAGCTGACAGCATGTTGGGGAATGTGCCATTTGTTTTTTATTTAGTGTATGGACCGAACTGTAGTTTTTTTTATAAAATTCATAAAACTGTATTTCAATCAGACTGTCTATCATATGGTTGACAATCTGACCGGATAGTCTGGTCCAGTTTCTAAAACATTGGTTCAAACATGCATAGGTAACAGTTAGGCACCTAAAAAGCTTCTACCTTAACATCCCTGTGGGAGAGGAACTTTCCCAAGTTGTGAAGAATCGACCTCAGATCTTCTACCTGATAAAGTTATGATTATCAGCATCAACATAACCAGCTTCCAACATCATGACCAGCAGTGTTAAGTAGTCATTTATGTTGTTACCTTGAGGTAACCTGCCCGGTTCCGATCAAAGAATCTGAATGCCTGTAGTTGAAAGGGCCACTATCAGAATTACCAATAATAACAACAATGATGATGATGGTGGTGGTGGAACCCAATATACAAAAAAATATAGAGAAAAGTGGTGAGCATCAAACCCGTAAAAGGTCTTTATCAACAACCAAATCTCTAGTCGCAGCATCAGACTTCTTCCTTTCAGCCACTTGATCTTTGCCATCAGACTTCTTACCTGTTTCATACACCTGATCTTTGCCATCAGACTTCTTACCCGATTCAGACACCTGATCTTTGCCATCAGACTTCTTTTCTGATTCAGACATTTGATCTTTGGCATCAGACTTCTTTCCCAATTCAGACACCCGATCTTTACCATCAGATTTGTTTCCTGTTTCAGCCACCAAATCTTTGCTTTTCTCCTCAGTTGGAGTATCATTCAACTCAGCAGTTTTATCACCATTCTTTCCCTTGGCCATATATTCTGCCATTTTTTCCTTATCATCACCATCCATCTCCTTGTCATGTTGAGCCTGGGGGTCAGCTTCCTCATCCCCTGCCTGCAATTTGGGATTATTACAGGAACAAATGCCAATTAATATATGCTCCACCAGTCTGTTTTGATAAATATCTCTATATTAGGGGGTGGAAAAAAAACTTACCGGCTCAATGATTCAGAAGAACAGGAAAGACAAAATTCTGCTAAATTTCTTTATTCAATAGCTAGTACTTAAGAGGTTAGGCATTCATCTGAGAACCTGAGAACATTAGCTATGCAATTGGAGAATCTATTCAGGAAGGCAGGAATACATCCACTGTATCAAAGCATTCAAATGAATCTGTTTGTTTGTATTTAAATTAACATAAACCACAAATGTCAATACAAAACTGGGGAAGAAAATCCCTAAACTTGTATTACCATGGAAAAGTAAAAGAAAAACCAACATCTTTGCTAAATGGTGCCAAGTTGCATGCTGAACCTTCAGTGACACGACTTCATGACCACACAGAGATATGGGTGCGCTATAGAGCACAGATTCTCTCTTTTTCCCCCCATCAGGACATAGGCCAATGACAACCACCACGCCATAAACAGCATGTAGAAAGGGTGTTTGCCACATTGTTTTCTTTTCTCAATATTCTTCTTTGTACGTTTAGTGATAACTGAACAGAACATGCTACATGCATATTTTTAGGCACCAACAAAAAGCAACAAGTTTCAACAACCATCTCTGGAAACTAGCCTAGATTTCAAAGAAAAAAGAAAAATCATGCAGAAACAAAATGTCGTGCCAACAGAAAAACCCGGAAATAACAAACCATGAACAATATAGAAATTCAACACCTCATAGAAACAATGGAAACATAATTTTTTGTTAAAAACCTATTCAAGAAAAAAATCTTACCACTTGAAGACCCTCATCTGATGACACAGCATCATCCATTTCCTCATCTTCATCAAAATATTCTACTGGATCTTCTTCATCATTATCATCATTGACATCTAGCCCATCTACAGCTACTGCTGAATCTTGCTCCGTAGGAACAATTCTTCCAGAGTCTGTGTTGGTTGAATCCAGAATTTCAGGTTTAGAAGGTTCATTTTCTGGTGGCTGCTCTTCTGTCAGCTTTGACCGCTTTGGAGACGGTCTGCCTGTAGAAGCCTCTTTTGCAGGATTTTCATCTCGTTGTCTTTTCCGTTTATTTCTTTCTTTTACAAATTTCAGACGCAGTTTCTGCATATAATTTGATAGGACGGTATTCAGTGCTTGCACAAGCATTGAGACTCAATACTTGCACATGTTTTTACCCCTCCAATATATTTTTGCTTTTTTCGCATGGATGTGGGCGCAAGCAAGATCCTTTCCCGGCCAAAATTTAACTTTTTTAAATTTTTAATATTTCGAGAATTAAAAAAATTAATGTGCCAAAGCATATTTTATTTTCAAAAATCAATAAAAAAATGTAAAATTTGCAGTTAAAAAGATTTTCTTGAACCCACATATCCATGCAAAAATTTTAAAAAATATATATATATTAACAAGTAAAACGTGTGCAAGCATGAGTCTCAACTCTAAATTGATCACATTTGTTAAATGAAATCAAGAGAGCCAGGGTAAGAAGTCCAAAACAATGAATTCACAAATTTCTCTTCAAAGTGTACCTGAAGAAATTGAAGAAGTTGACAACCCATTTGGTATTGAAGCATTTCAAACATGGACTCAGCAAACAATGAGAGCTGCAAAAGTTGTATTACAATCACATTTGATAAATCAAACAAAGAAGAAGGAAACTGTGGCATTAAAAATTCATTATGGTATTGCCTCCATTTGAAGTCTAACATTTGTCCTTAATGTCGTAAAGATTGAAAAAAGAAATTAATTTTAATTGAATTACAATTTCAAGACCACCAAACATAAAGGTTAAGAAAGCATTTTGCTCCCCTTTTCCTCATCTTGTTCCTCATTCTTGAAGGTGACATAACATTTAAATACCAAGATTACTTTCAACAAGAAAGAAACTGGACAGTTAACAATGTGCGCCCTCCCTTTATCATTCATCCCTTTGGAAATTAGTAAAGAACTAAAGACTGCCATTACTGAACTTTTTGATCAATGTATTAAGACAGGCAGTTGGATATCACTGTTCCACCTTAACTTGCCTATCCAGATAAAATTATAACAAATGAAATCGTATTATTGTCTAAAAAAGAAATAAATAGACAAGTGTAAATTTTCTTAAGAGGTTTAGATGCCAAAACATCTGGCATATGAGCACGACCTTTGGTCGCTATCCCCAAAAGAACCTTATTGATTATAAGAAGACAGCAACTGGAAATAGACGGCTCACAAGAAGGAATCAAATCAGTGAGTGTTGATCAAATGGCGCCAACAATGAATGCCTCCAAAACTAATTAGATTGGAATACAACTAACGGATACTTAAATGTTTAACGTACTGGAGATGTACAAGCATGGGGTGTGAATCAATCATTTCAGGGAGTTGACATTAGTTGTCATCCATCTAAAATACCAAGATTAGAGAAAGATAACTATTATATTATGTATTCTAGTGTTAAAAAAAATAAAAGAGCAAGCAAGATTGTTAACTATGAATTACTTGGAGCTTTTCTAAAATCTTTTTGACATTTAGGGGAGATTATGGTGTGTTTAGATAGTGTATTAGAAAGGTGTTGTACTAGAAAAAAAAAATGTAATTGGAGATAACATCACCAAAATAGGCTTTTTTGAACGAAAAGGATCACTGAACATACAGGGAATAATAAGGAAAAGTAGGGTTTTTAGAAATCTTTTGAGTGTGACATCAATTTTGAAAGATGTATAGAAGACTGGCTAATACACAACCCATCAGAACAAAGACATAATTTTAGAAAATAATCATCCCTGTGGGGCGTTATCCTGTGCACCCAGGTCCAAATACCCATTTTCTTTTATTTTTTTGAAAAATTTTTAAAATTACTAAAAATGCCCCTGATTTTAAAAAATCCCAAAAAATATCAACAAATCTCCAAAAATAGTAAAAAATGATAAACATGTTAAATACACTTATATTAACAGTTGTGTTAAATAATTTCAAAAAATAAAAAAGAAACAATGGGTTAAATGCACGAGGGTGCACCGAGCCCAAGTGCACCCAGGTGCATTTCAGCATACCCGATAAAGCATGTATACATGGACTGCTAATCATGTCACATCCACCTTCAATTAGCTAACTACAACTAATAATAGATAGGATTAAACGTGCATGTGAACTGCCAATGAACATCTGCATAGAAGTGAGTTTGAAATGTGTGATCAGAATTGAGGCAGTAAACCATTTTCTTCAATAGGAAACTAGCATGCAAGTCCCATAAGTCTATAGTATAGAACCAGGTCTAGCAGCAACTTAACAATATTAAACAATCAAACGGCTAGAATAAAGAAGAAAGAAATTATCAAACCTCAAATGTTGTCTCCTCAACATCGCTGTCGTTATAATCCAGGAGTGCATCCAATGAGAGGGATACAGTGCGAAGCTGCACAAATAGAACTCCATGAGAAATTCAAGATATATTTTCTGAATTGCAATGGTAGATGATGATGATGATCATGATCATGATCATGATAATAACTACAACAATAATAGTCCCAAACTTAAAGATTTTTTAATTTACCTTAGAACCTTTGACAGATTTTGTTTGCAAAACCAAGCCAGGATATGGTGAAGGTTCTTCATGCATTCCCTTTTGCTTTGGTTCTTTGCTAGATTTTCTCTTGACTTCATCCCTCCCATCTTTGGTTTGTTTTTCTTTTTCATCCTTTGATCTTTCACCTTTTCCCTCACGACTATCCTTCTTCATATCCTCGAGCTTCCCAGTCCCAATCCCTGCTTTATTAATGCCATCCTCTTTGGCATCCTTGAGATTGTTATTTTCAATTCTTGCCACTTCATTTTTTTCCTGTCCCCCATCCTTGGACTCCATGTTGGTAGCCCCATCATCCAGCTTATCAGAGGTTTTAGACTCCTCCTTCGGGGTAACATTTATTGGAATTTCATTGGCACTAGTTGCACATTCATTGGCAGTTTCAACAAGATTTTTTTCTTCAGTTGCATCCTCTGCAACCATATTTGTGTCTCTGTCCCCGTCCTTGGCATCTGCACTAGTGCCCTTTTCTTCCACGATGGGAGCCTTTTTCTTAGGCACCTTCTTGATTATCTTCTTCTTCACCGTAGTTTTTGCCTTAGTGTCTTGCTCCATAGAAGCTCCAACAGTTTCTTTCTTACTCTCCCCCTTGTGTTCTTGATGGTCTTCTATCCCAGTTTCTACATTACAACTGTTCGCATCCGCAACTTTTTTATGGGCAACTTTTGTTACAGGAAGCTTCTTCATTGGCTTTTTATTCAGTGACATCATGGCACTCATTGAATCAGAAGTCCCATCTTGTTGCCCTGATGATTCCTTTCCATCAACATTATCCCCCATCTTCAAATCTTGTTTATTGTTATCCAGATCCAGTTTCTTGTCAGCAATCTTTATTTTGGTAACCTTTTTAATGATTTTCTTCTTCACAGCTTTTCCTGCCTCGACAGTTGTCTGGGAAGCAGAAGTCTCATTTTTATCATTGCCTTCTATCTCAATTTGCTTCCCATCTACACCCTTCTCAATTGTCATAGCTGCACCAACCTTGGTTTCGCTCTTATCATCATCCATATTCTCTAATTTGACAACATGATTTGGCTCCTTAGATGGAGTACCATTAATTGATTTTACTGTTTCCTTCTCATCCTTTCCCACACTGTCTTCCTTGCCAACACTTTTGGTGGAATCAATATCCTTCGAAGATTTAGTATGACTTCGATCCCCTGAAGACATGCTAGTGATTTTTAGCATGCTTTTGGAAGAGGAAAACGCAAAGAATATAAATATCTGTCCATAAGAACTACGCACCTTTAACATCTTCCCTTCTCTCATTAGATCTCTGCCCAAAAAAAGTTACATCTTTAATTCCAAAACATACACACAAGAAAATCACAGACATGCCATACAGAGATAAACACAAGCACACAACAAGGGCAAACCTTCTCTTTTTTCGTAGCTTGCAATTGCTCTCTTTCAATTACAGCCTTCTTGTGTGCATGCCATTGGCTTCTCCATAGATCCAAGGTAGGGAGACAATCAGACAGATCTGGAACAAACAGCACAGTGATTTCCTTATGGCTGAACAATCCATCCTTGCCAATTCTGTCATAATGTATCTGCATAAAATTTTCAAGTCAAAAAATTTGAAGAATGACTTCATTTCTGTATAGCAGATAACAGATGCATTAAGCTGAGCATTTATGGGTATATCAACCTGTAACAGAAAAATGCTGAGAATCTAGGACCTAATAACATGTGGATCCATGAAATAGATTAGGATCCACCAAAATATAGCTGCAGGAGATGTGTGAGGCAGGGTTTGAAGACCTGCTCTTTTAGCTTCAAAAGGGGGACAGGGAAATCATATCATCTAGGAAAGACATGCTTATCTGTGGTTTAGTGCCATTTGTGGATGGAACTTTGACAGCAGCCAGGTCTAGAGGGATGTTGTGAGCAGTTCATGTCTAACTTTCATACAATATCTCCACTCAGATTTTAAATTTTAAAAAAAAAAAAAAAAAAAAAAAATCTTATAATGGTGATATAAAATTTGGACTCAATATCACTTTGCACCTCTAATTTAATGTCAGAATTCATATTTGCTCCTGCCCTAGAAAGAATGCATCATGGAGAATACTGATTCCTTATCTCCAGTCCTTATAAAACTTCTAACCAAGGTGGCAATCATCATATTCATCATAATAACAATGACTAAGCAAAAATCGCCAATATAAAACTTGCATAATGATCACGTAAAACTGAATTAAGAAGGAAAGAAGTAAAAATGTTGGAGACCACCTCAAGAAACCGGTTCCAATGCTGAATCTTTTGCAGATCAAGTTGGGTCAATTCCTTCACATGTCTGTCAAAGAAATGGAACCACAGATTTTAGCCAACAAAATACCATTCATGCTATTAGGAAAACCAAGGTTAAAGATATTTAGTTATTTGTTCTTCCCTGTATTTTACAAGAAAAAATGATGGAAGTATTCACCTAATAGCAGAATTAACCAATGGTGACTCATCAACAGAGGGATCCCCCCCATCCAGAGCAGGATTCCATGGGCCTCCAATTGCTGAAAAGGACCGATCTATTCTGAGAATTGCAAACCTGAGGATATTACCAAGATAGGGTATTCTGTCATCTCGATTCTTATCAGAGCACAACTCTTCCAGAGCATGGCTGCTTGCGCCACTCATTAAGATTACCTGAAATCAGAATTTTAAAAAAACAGAAAGAAAAATAGGGATGTTAGCCTGCACATGGAATATCTACCACAGAAAAAATTGAGCTCTTCAAGGTCAAATAACGTCTTGCTGGGGGGAAAAAAAAAGAACAATGAAAGAGAAAGATAGTAGGTAAAAAGAAAAGGAATGTAAACATAAGTACAATTAATTCACTTCAACATCAAGAACTAAACTGTTTCTTGGGCATCTCAGTGATTAACATCAGTATATGCAATTACAATGTTCAGGGTTCAATTTACCCTCAGGCCATGTGATATTTACCAAGGGGAAAGGGAAGGGAATCTTAGGCATGTAAACGCTATTTATACAGCCAACATCATGGCTAAATTCCCTTCTCTCATTCTAAGAAACACTTGCTAAGCTTGTACATATTCCCTTTGCATCATAGAAAAAGAGCAATAAGGCAATCAAATCAGGAACCAGTAATGGCCAGATCAGACCAATGGATCCTAACACACTTGATAACCATCTTTTGTATTACAACCTTCCTTGGGCTACAATCTAGATATCCATTGATGGAAATTGCAGTGTAACCCACTTTAAAATTCATGCTCTTAAAACATTTATGACAGGGCCTGCAATCTTTTCTTTTTTCAATATTGTTGCTGTAATGTGTAGAACATAACAAGACTGTCAATGATTCCCAGACCCCTTGGAAGGAAATAATTCTCTCAGAGATTCACCTTTGCATTCCATACAGTACCGCTACACTTAGGTTTTCCTGGTTGCTCAACTGATTGCTCTGGAGAAGGTTCCTTCAGCTCAGGTCTAGAGTCTATTTCGATGGGGTCATGCTCGAAGCTGTTCCACTCAAAACATAAGCATTAGAAAGAAACAGAACAAAACAGAACCCAATAACACTTCGATTTTCCAGTTAATATGAGGATTGACTGAAATCCAATCCATATAAGATATTTGATGTTGCTTATTTAGCTAGGATGCATGACAACATATCAATCGAAGACTTTATAATTATTAAAGAATTTAAGTGGTAGTATATCTATCATAACATGATGTTACTTTGTAGCCCACCCAAGCCTCCAATCAAAGTGATTTTTTAGATTATAATTTAATTTCTTAAGCTAAATATAATAACTGGTTTAGATCATATCAGAAACATAAATTTATTGAAAATGAAAAGGTTGTTGGATAATTATTCAAAACAGCCAGTTGTTTGAATGATGACAAATAATATATATATATATAACTGGGTTACACTGAAAACCTTTCAGCCCAACTTGATGATGTGAAATCCACTCTGCCCATTGAATTTAGGATCTGCTTGGTAAGGCGTAAATTTTAAAAAATTAAAAACCTCACTCCTTCCTACACGCCTTTTGATATGATTTGATATCTTAACTGGATAACTACCTTACTTTCTCTATAATTACCCCTGCATTCCAAACATTTTTTCACATCTTTTCGTACAACTACTTCATCTATTTTATCTTTATTCTCTTTACTTCTAATAATTATCCCCATCATTTCACACCACTCACTTTTTCAAAAATTTTCACATTCCCACTTTTTTACCTCTTTCCAGAACAGATCCTTAGCATCATTTGTTTAGAAAGGACACCAAGTTTCATCCGAATTAAAGATGTGCATAAGATCCTTAGCTACATTCCTGTGCAAATTATAAATAAATAAATAAATAAAGCTAAGATCCATCATAACAATCATTTATAGAATCTTTTATCCATATAGGAATGATGTTCTAGATCGTTTAATTGTTGAAAATATTACTTCAAAATTGGTGTCGAACCAACCAGTTACATTTATTTTACACACTTTGTCAGATGGGAAGCCTTGGCAAAACTGTAATAGTCAACATATGAACTGGAGATCACAGGTATGCATGCTATATATCCAAAGTGGTCCGACCCTACCCTGAGCCCCACGCATAGTGGGAGCTTAATGCACCCAGATACCCTTTTACTTTGTCAGATGGGGCCCACGCACATCTTTGTTTTGAATGAAGCCTGAACAAACGATCCTAAATGCAATGGGTGGAGTGGATTTCACATCATCATTAAGGTGGACCAAAATGGACAATCACACGACAAAACTTCAGTATAACTTGGCTAAGTGGGCACACACACAAACACACGTGCACAAGTCTCAACCAGATAGAAATAATAAAAATATAACACATGAAAAAAAACCCTGAAGTCTGAAGCAGAAATGGAACAGAAAGAAACTCCCAAGTAAAAATTAAAATTAAAATTAACTACCACATACAAACACAGAAGCCAGAAATACCTGACAGTGGTGTGCAATGAAAGATTCAGATTTCCTTTTGGCCAGCATATAACAACCTGAGAAAATTTCGACGAGATGCATTTAAGTCCATAGTCCATATTGATCACAAACACAGCTAATATTCAGTGTGAGACAGCTTAACTTGCCAGTCAAAAATAATAAGACAGTAGTACCTTGGAGAATTCAGCGCAAATTGATAGCTTTGGATATCGCTTTCTTAAGGATAAATAGCCTCTTTCACCATCCACCAAAGACGATGTGTAAACCTGCAAATACAGTGGTTAAATTATCAAATATGACACACTACACACCATTTGTCTAATGAAGGGCTAAAAACAAGCAGATGAAGCAACCATGTAAATCAGCTCTGAACAACAGGAAAGACAAACTTCCTATCTCTGTACTGTTCAATGTGCAACTATTCTTTCTTATATGGGATCTACTCACACAAAATCAATTGAGAAACTCCATCATATCCATCATAGCTAATAAGAAAATTGCAATAGAAGACGACCAATGCATAAGTTAACTCGCATGTAGATAAATCCGAACTGATTGAAAGCTCATAATTAGTTCACCTGAAATTTATATATGTGCTTTTAACAGTATCAAGGTACATGAGGACAAATCAGTCGATTCTGAGGACCCGAGCAGTGGAAAACAGAGCACGAAGGAATGTTTCATAAATTTGATTGGAAATTTTGAAATGAGGAGAAGGAATATCCTAGAAGAAGCTCTCAGACCCAGAGATGCTCACGGCAGACTAATTTCCCAATATCACTGAAGGTATATGGTTTTACCTTGCAAACATATTCTCTCCTTTTTTCTTTATGGGGTGAAGGACGCCTTCAGCACGAGAGAGCACACAGTTAGTTGAGATGGCCCCACCATAAATGAAGCAGCAATCTATTCAGAACTATAGCAGGATGCAAGAAAAAAAAGCATCAAGGTCCACCTATGCACTGCCACATGACGTGGAGAGTCTCGTCGTTGTGGTCTATCATCCCTCGCCAAAGAAGCAGCAGCACGATCTCTAGCAATTCTTGAAGTCGATCGTTCACGTCTAAGTTCATTCCCACGTTTACGTTCAAGCTCTCTCTCCCTTTCACGGCGCTCTCTTTCTCGCTCTCTTTCACGTTCACGCTCCTTCTCACGTTCTCGTTCTCTTTCTCTCGCACGCAAATGCTCCCGACGACGCTCCTCCTCCCTTATGTCAAGGTCTCGACGATAACTGGCTCTGTCTTCTTTCCGATCATCGACCTGCAACACTCCAATGCCTGGATGTACACCACGTGGCAGAATGCTACCTGGATAATCTGACTCGATTGACACACTATGGAACCCTTTCCCTGCAGTATAATCTCGACCAGGAGGCAAGCTGACTCCATAGCCTGAACTTGAAGGCCCTTGTCCGTAAAGGAGGTCATCAACGTTTCTCCTGGGAGCTGCACCTAGTATGGATACTGGATGCTCTCCAGCATATGAAGCACTACCATGGATGGGCAAATTGCGAGGATCAGCATCCATTCTTCCACCATAGGCGCTAATATCTTGAGATCCATGATGAACTGCAGCAGCTCTTGCTGCAAGATAATCAGTTGCTCTGCCAGAAATGCATTTCTACTCAGCGCAGTAAGATATGCAAGGCTATTTATCAAAACAAGGCACAAGGCCAACTCCACATTTCGCGATCACATGGGTTGAAATGTACAAGCATAATATGAAGCTAAGCAACCATTTATTATACCAGCAATGATCATTTGTAACAAAAGAACACATTCAACACCATAGCATCAACCATAGTATCCATAGGTTCACCAAGAATAAGGTGTTGACTATGCCACCACAACAACATACCTAGTACTTCCTTCTAGAGCAGAAGTTGCCATAGCATGCCTCATCTCACTGCTAGCTTGCAATGATTGAACTTTCAGCATTTGCTGCTGTCGAGCCAGTGATGCCTGGTGCCAGTTTTATAATTAGTCCGATGGATAATACAGAACAATTTCAATGTGCAAACTAAAAGGGAAAGCACAGCTTCACTACCTGGTCAATATGTTCACGGACCTCAGGCTGTTGCAGTAACAAAAAGAAACAGACAAAGCAATTAATCATTATCCTGTGGAAAATATTAGATTGGCTATAGTTGCCAGTTGGCATCAAACAAAGCAGTCTATCATGCATTGATGTATGACACCTAGCATCCATGGCTCGTCCTGAGCCTGTCATACATTACAGATAATACAATCAGCCATTGCCGAGCCAATAGGAATTTATGCTACTAGTCCTACCAATGACCAGATAGAAAACTGTTTAAGGTTGTCACTGCCTCACAACTCAGATGGGATGAGAATGTGGGATGAAACAAGTGTTGTTGTGTATTGGGAATGAAAAAAGTTACTTTAGAAAATTTGAAACAGGATTCATCATGCTGAACCCATACCCTGGGATGGCTTGACAATAATTAGGATTACAGCAAGGTTGGGATAATGGTATCAATCTTCCTTCCAGGATTCATCATGCTGATCCCATTTGCTGGAAGAACTACAATAATAATTTGGATTTCTGCAAGGGTAAATGTTAAACATGAATGAATAATGAACGAACTACCTGATGCTGATGAACAAGACCAATAGAATCAGCATATCTTCTGGATGATTCAGGATGCATGTCCCTCCCACTGTAAGCATGCTCACCATAGTGCCGGCTGTCCATTGTAACATAATCTGAAGGTTTTGCAGTAGGGAAATGGTTGCTTTTGTGACCATACCCATGACTTGAGGATGACATGAAATCATCAGTTTGCAATCCCAAGTTGGATCCCAGACCAGATGCAAATTTAGGAGATTCTGCCAGAGCTGACCCATAATCACTACGACCAACCTATGAAACAGGCACATCAGAAACATCAAAGACGAGTTATTCCATATGAATCAAAATATAAAGTGACTCTAGATATATCAAACGACAGAAATCAATCCAGTTAAAACCTATTTACACCATCTCATGCAAACAGATACTGCAAAAAATTAAGAACAACAACAACAATAAGATAACCCTATACCTCATGAAACAAGATCCAAGACCAAGTGAAAATCTAAGAAGCTAAAATCATACTCCAAGATGATAAATACTCAGAGTGCACGTGGTTCTGCAAACCAAATACACACACACACACACAGAGGAGAAGGGGGAGGAGGGGGCTAAGAGATTTAATGAAATATGGGAAATGTTTACAAAGATATGGTAAAAATACATTCTCTGATGCCCGCAAGATTCCATTTGTAAAATCTACTCTATTCACTCTACTTGAGACAACAAAAATAATGAAGGTTAAAACAACCCTCTCAGTTGAAGACTTAAGTGCACCATAAAAATCATCTCACCTGATAGTGAATATGCATCCATCAAAATTCTCTCCCTATTTGTTGTCTACCTGAGTTCGTAAACGATATAATTTTTATAAATATTCACCACAAAAGTGGTGCTAAGTATGATGAATGAATTAGATTTCTGTTATACAAATTTTTTTTTTTAAACTCAGAATAAGCAATTTTACCACAACTATGATTCAAAAAAAAAAATTATGGGAAAAAATCTCCCAAGAAATATAATGCTTGATGGCCAGATAAGCATCCTTTCAAGTAAATGCCCGTAAATGTGAAATGAGAAATTCAGCATGTCATATATTATTGTCCAGGTTCGGCAGCATATGTTCTAGTACTTGTAACTAAGGGTTTGTGGGGTAAGGATTTGTGGGGTGGGGGGGAGGAGAACATCCACGTGTGTGCTTCATAAACAAAACAAAAGGAGATAGAGAGACCACCAAGTGTACAATTCCAAAAGCTGGAAATCTACATGAACAATAGGATGAGGTATGGGAGGAGATTTAAACTAATCGCTCAAAACAACAACAATTAGACACATACTCCTGATTGACAACCTAAGCTGCACAATGGGGTAGTTGCCTTGAGTAGGTTAAAGAGTCAGAATATCAAACACTTGAAAATATGACTATATGATTGTCGAAAAAACATGAACATAATAAAAGCAACCACCATAAAATAGATCCATGTCATCACGGACAAAAAAGCCTTAAAACGCATCAAAATCATTACCTTTTGGCTGCTGCTAAGATTAGATGTTCCATAAATGCCACCATATTGCCCCCCGTAATGAGCAGAAGGAGATGGGTGAGACCTATAGCCACTGTATTCTGCATCTTGGGAAGAACCCAGCATGGATGAATGACGAGGTGGCATTGGAAGCTGGGAACCTCTGTCAGGAACACCAACAGAACCACCAGAATAACCAGGAACGGACTGCAGAACAAAATGCAGGACACATTTTAAATATCCAAAATTACTAATGATCTGATTCCAGAATGAGCCAGCAGAACTTCCATTAAAAAAAAAAAAAGAAATTCCCCACAAGAAACCTTCTTTTGATGATAAGTAGACTTACAGGTTGCCCATATGCCTGTTGCCCATAAGCACTGCCACCCCTTGAAGGATACATCCTGATTTTGCAGGAAGAATTAACCTTGCATAAAGAAAAGAATAACCAGAACTAGTAAGCATAAAGAACAATCCCAAAACAATAGCCAAATCGTGACTCATCTAGAAAAAAGGTCCATCTCATTCATTGTTTGTGGTTTCAGTTTGGTAAACGTTTCAAATAGGGGTGGGAATTGGGGCGAGTCAACTCATGACGCAACACTTACACAACTCTTTTTTTACCAGGTCAAATCAACGGTTTTTTGACTTGGTATATGGATGGGTCAGAAATTTTGACCCGAATTTTAAAATAAGGCTAAGGTGGGTCAACCATGTCCCGACTCACACGCATATATTGATTTATTAAAAATTATAAGTCTATATTTAAATTTTACTATTATTTTCTTTCAAAATTCCTATATTTTTTATAATTAACTATATCAACAATAAAAGAATCAATTTATCCAAAAAACAATATAATAATCAATAAGAAGAATTTACACATATGCATATAACTCTTGCGTACAATTGTATATTAACCTAATTTATACTATATTTTATCATATTTTGTTTTAGTAATAATGTGTTTTTAATAATTAGTAAAATATTGAAGCATATAATATTTAAATTTAGTATATATGTATCTTTATGTTTGATGGGTATATGAATTCTTAAAATCATCTTATTAGACTTCCATTTTTTATCCGATCTGCTGTCCTAAAACCAGTTTGATACAAACCTGAAATTTATCTCAGTACCTATTAAAAAAAGTGAGGGTCAAACCGACTTTGTCCTAACCCAAAATAAAAATAGGGTCAAATAAAATTTTTAAAAAGGTCAAGGTTGAGCAAACCCTAACCCGGTAAGGCCCGCCTCAATTCTCACCCCTAATTTCAAATGTAAGTGAAATTGTGGGAAGTAATGGAAGAATAAACTCAGATACTCATCCCAATCTTCATTTCCATGCAACATCACGATGGTAACTAAGAAAGAAGTTTACCACCCTCCCAAAAAAAAAAAAGAACAGCGAAAAAAATTACAACAAATTCAAATGTAATCCTGTCTACCATCAAAAAAAAAATGTAATCCTGTCCTATCCTTGATTATCTTCTAGAAATTTTCAACAAAATATTAATTTCCTTTAAGCAGCAATTCAAAACTAATCTCTCTTTCAATATCCTTAAAATTCCATACAAAAACTACTGAGGGACGAATTTAAAACATGCTAGATAGGCAAGTTAGCCAATTGGTACTTTCATGTCCACACTTCTTGACATTATCTGCACATCCATAATTCATTTCCAGTTAGAAGGAATTCTCATCAATTGGTCAGCATTAACCTACAGGAGCAATCACTTTTACAGTAAATGTACCCCTTCTTTGGTAGATGGTGATGTTGACAACACCAGTACTCTAGTCTCTGTGATCTCGATAATTGAGGCCTCAACTCCAACTGCCAGAGTTTTGAAACAGTTGAACTACCACCTTCTTGACGAAAAGGATGTTCCCATCATATTATGTCCAATTTTGATCATTCCTTAAATGAGACCAACTTGAATATACCATCTTCAACATCAACAAAATAATCCAGAAACAAAAACGCTGTGTTGCTCATCTTGCTCCACAAATCAGACAATTGAATTACTCGTTCTTTCACCCATGTTTGATTCATTCATCATCAATAAAAGAATCCAGAAAAACAAACATTGAGGGTTTGTTTGTTAAGCACACAAACTTTTCAATCTAAAACTTTTCACTCTCTATAACTACCATATTTTTAATCATAGTTTCACATCTTCCCATAAAACTACCCTATCTACACAATTACCCATATAACTGACTTATCTATTTTAACTTTATTCTTTTTACATCTCATTAATACCTCCATCATATCACTTCATTTTCTTCTAATTTAAAAAAATTTTATAATAAAAACTTTTCATCCAAAAATTTTATCACTTCCAAAACACACCTTGAGTTGCTTCTCTCTCCACAAATCACACAACTAATTAATTCTTTTCTCCACCCATGTGTTGCTTCAATGATTGAACCTTCCGTGACCCATAACATGCCTTCATATGCATCATCTAGTTCTCTGTTCTTGTACAGAGTATCACTTTCTGAGAATCCACACTCACTTCCTTCCATACCATTGAATATGCTATTCTCAAATTCCCAGTTTTCTTAAAAATTCAGCATTTTAATTCTGGACGGAGTCAAAAGACCCAATCCTTAGTATCTTTGACCACGATGGTCATTAGAACAAGCAACATTGGAGTCTTTTAAGTTTAACAATATTAAAAGCTCCTTCCACTAAAGGAGACACCTTTCAATTTAGGGCCATTTGGCCTGATGTCTGTAGAAAGCAAAGCTCCTCTCAAGCAGCTCGTTTGCAAAAAAAGGTATCACTTAATAGCTTCCTCACAAATGGAAGATATCACTTATTTTCTACGAAGGGAAGCACTTCCACATGGCCAAACGGCATGTAAATTTCCAAAAGAGTTGCCTCCCTGTTAGGCCTCAAGGTGGCCCTTAGTACGAGCGCCATCAATTACATCAATATGCGATAGTGGGTTGCACCATATGATTTTTATTCAGTAATAGTATAGTCTATAGTTATTCAAAAGAAGATTCTTTAATTGCTTTTGCCATGACTGCAAACTAAATGCTCTTGCATCAGAATATTCAGAGAAAATTTTGCTCCAAGACCAATTTGATGTGAGATGGATATGACAGTACCATGCACCAACTTGATAGCCAATTTGTCGAAAGCATCAACAAATGACTTCCAACGATAGGAAAATTTGCCTAGAGCCAAAGCATGCCAAACAAATATTTTTCAACCATGCTATTCACATGTCACACTACTCGATCAAACAACCTCTTACCTATTTAATCATGTGGTTCACAAGCAAAAAGTACTTTCAGAAATTTATAAGCTTTTTAGCCTAAACACGGAAGTACTTTCCTTCCTAAAAAAATAAGTAATTTCCTCTATTTAAAAGAAGTCCTAAAAAAATAAGTAATTTCCTCTATTTAAAAGAAGCTATACATTGTTGCTTTCGATAAACGAGTTGCACACTAAGGGGTTTGCTTTCCACGAATGCTAGGTCAAACAACCATTATTTTTCTAAGCTTTTCCTTCTTGATATGACCTCCATCAAAATCGATTTCATGACATTGTCCCTCTACGAAAGACATCTTGCACCTAAACTCAAACTTCACATGCAAAACCCAGTTCCATGGAACATCTCAAAAGGAAAGTATATAAGAATAAAAATATTCTAAATCAAGGAAGAAGAACCAGAAAATACAATGCAGACCAGAATGAAAAATTGCAAGTTTATGGTTGAGATCCTAAATCACTTGTTGCAGCAAACTGAATTAAAAAAAAAGGACTTCATCAGTTGATCTTGATTTTGTGCTCCCACGCCCCCAGGAATATGAGAGTTTCTCTCTTCTTAGGCTGAGTTATGGCATCAACCACAGCTAAACTTCAATTCTTAAGTCCTCCACAAACTTCAATATTAGGCTACAAGTCCCTAGCCCAACCCTCCACTGGCTTCACTACTGAGCCTGACTCACCAATAAAATAGTCTTTCGAAAACTTCGATGTTAATATGAAACTTAATTGGTATGAGACATGATTTGTAAAATCAATAAAAAGCTTGGTCCAAGGTTCAAGGCAATTGCAAACACATTAAGACTGAAGTGTTGGGTCAATGAACAATACCTCAATAGTACCTAGGCAGCTAGGCTCAATACTGAAAACCCATGGAGGATTGAGTAAAAGTTCTCATATCCCCAAGAATATGAGATAAAAAGACCTCTTTTTATGTCACACCCCCAGGATATGAGAGCTTTTCTATACTCAATCCAAGCCACGGCACATTCCCTCATTCTTAATTTATTTCTCCCATCAAAATTTTCACAAAATAGAACATTTGAGTAGTCAAAGTCAGAACTCACCACATGGGGCTTTCGTCCCCTTAGTGGTGAACTCGGTCTCGAGTCTTAGGGGTTGCGTCCCCCCCTAGGAGCTTTGTCCCCCTTTTTCTGATAGGAGCTTTGTCTCCTAGTTTTAGACAAATTGATAGGTGGAGCATGTTGAAGTTGTAAGAATGTCTCAAGGCTACATTGATAAATTAAAATAGATGTACATATATCGATAAAAAAAAGTCAGAACTCATCATCATCATAAGTTGATTCCCTCCCTATGGATCAGCTACATTGATACTGGTAGTTTGGTACACCATTTTTTTTACGTTCATAAACTATCCTTTAGTAATATCTAACGCTTTATTTTATTACTGTCTTCTATTTGAATAAACTCAACTCTCCTAATTGATATCATTTTAGGTCTCCATTTAACATGTCCAAACTACCTTATTTTACTTCCTCTAATTTTGTTAGCTATTGGCTTCACCTTTAAATTATCTTATATTACTGTATTTCTAATTTTATATTTTCTTATTTTATCACTCATACACCTTAAATTCTCATTTTTATTATACTCATTTTATGCATACGTTGTTTTTTAACTACCCAGCGTTCAATCTAGTATAAAATATTCCAATCTAATCATTATCTTATAAAAATCCTTTTAATTTAATTAAAACTCAATGGCAACACAAAATTTTTGAAGCATTTCGTCATTACTTCCATCCTGCTTGAATTCTGTTTATAATGTCTTTCTCGATTTCCCCATTTTCCTAAATTATTGATTCCAAATACCAAAAATGATTAGTTCTTTGTACAATTTGATTTGGAATATTAATTAGTTCCTCATCTATGTATTTTCTATTATTAAAGTTTCATTTTATATATTCAGCTTTTGTTTAACTAATTCTAAAAACATTAGATCCTATAGCATCTTTCTGCTTATTTAATTTTAAGTTCACTCTCTTGTTTCATCTATTAGGGCTATATTGTTTGCAAATGACATAAACAAAGTATTGCTTACTGTAAATTGCTGACAAGTTCATCTATAACTAAAGTGAAAAGATAAGGACTTAAGCCTGAGTCTTGATGCAAACCTACAGCCACTAGAAGATCACCCGTCTCTCCAATCAAATTTAGAAACACCTCCCGCACCCCCCCCCCCCCCCCCCCCCCAAACCACAATAGAAAGAAAAAAAACAAGAAGCTTTCAAAATCTCTAAAGAAAAAAATCCACATGAGAACACCTTAGATGAGCTACCATTTGCAGGTAGGCTTTTGCTTGACACCTCTGATAGTACCCTTAAAATAATGTGTATCGTTGTTACTTAACCCATTAGATGCGTACTTGAGTGCCAAGGATGTGAGATGCACAAGCAAAGCGCACGCTCAAGTGAACGTATATTATAAAAATTTTACAAATTTAATGATACATACAATTTATAAGCAAATATTAGATATAATAATAAACCACGCCATTATGAATAGAGAAAACCTCAACTTCCATTCATCTAACATTCAATTGAAATGTCATTTATAAGCAAATATTCAATATAGTGGTAAATCACACTACTATGAATCTAATATTTAACTTAGCAAAGTGAAATTGAAGAAGTTATATTTAAATGTTAGGATTTTTTTTTATGGTTTATGTTTTTATATTTTTGAGCAACTTAAATCAAGCACGCTAGGTGCACCTCAAGGCTCAAGCATCAAGAGGTGTGCCTGAGAGAGCCTTGAGCACCTCAATGTGCCTTTAACAACTACATATTTAACTTAAGGCATATTTAGCCTGGCTTCATTTATAGCTCTTTTATGTGACTAAATACAAACCCAAAAGTCATGGTTCTTAGCTTCCCACTAACAGTGGTTCTTTAGCCTTTTTTATACCTGAAAACATCAAACACCAAAAAATCTCATTCACATGAAATGTCACTGATTTTCCCATTAGATGCCAGGTCAAACAGGCCCTTAGTTTTGCACCATTTCAGGCTTTGTTTGGCCATGCATTCTGAGGGAGATGCATAGTTTCACTGTTGACATGGATACTCATTTGAGTGCAACCCTAGTTTTGCACGAATTTCAAAGCATTAAAAAACCTTTAAAGAAGAAGAAACAAAAGCTCTTTGACAAGGAACCCTACCAAAGCTCTACTCTAACAGCCAAAAACCCAAAGTACACCTCATCCAACCAGCCATATAAATACTTCCACGAGTGGTTCTCCTCACTCATCTCTGCCATGATTTAAATAACCTCACACATAGTGCACCTCGCTGATCTCTGCTACCTATATAATGAACTCTCTAGGGATGGGACACAAACTCCCATATGTTCAAATCTCCGCTGGTATAGAAACATAAAAAGCAGAATGCCCCCATCTTTGGGTTGCAGATTTTGGTTAGAAATGCAATGCAACAAATACTCCAGCTTTCATATGCTGGAACAGTGTTATACAATTTTCACCCATTATGATTTCCCATCATTAATCAGAAAGGAAGAGAAAATCCCTCTGATCTTACTGCAAATGCTTATTACGATGGTTAACGAGAATTGACACTAATCTAAAAAGGAGCCTCTTGGACCTCTTTCTTCAAACAAGAATCTGTAAAACTCACAGACAAAAAGCTAGTCGTGTTTCCCTGAAAATATCATGTTTAGATGATGAAATAATCTCTCAATGACGACACAGAGAAAACCCGACCGACTCGATCCTTCACATAAAAAAATAAAATAAAAACTAAGTGCCACACTCGATTCCTACCACCCAACAAATAAAGCTCTTATTTAAATCATCGAAAGGAGGCGTCGAGAGAAAAATTAATGAACGCATTCTTATGCTAAATATCAATTTTTTTACAGTCATAGATGAAGAAAGGATGGAAAAGCTTTACCCTTTTCGAATAGCGGGGATTCGCAGAAACCTTGTTGAAAGAGATTGGTTATGGCAGTCGTCGTCGTCTATGGCGAAGAAGGCAAGAGAGGAATTTATATGCTAGGGTTTAAAGAAGAGGCAGTAGAGGAGGGAAGTGCAGACTGCAGACACATGGGAGAAAATCGATCAACTTCAGAGCGGGCAAAGCGTTGGCGGCAGCGCAGTGCAGTTCGGGTAGGGCTTTTGTTTTCAGCGGATCAATGCTTGCTCGAAAATCGTTGGAAGCAGATAGCAGCAGGGGGGAAAAAAAAAAAACACACACACACACACACACACACAAAGAAACCTTGGGTAGCTGGCCACGCCCTTACGCTCACGCTAAATTATGAAAAATAAAAAAATATTTTAAAAAAAATATGTAATTGATAAAAAATGATAAATGTATAGTTGGAATATTATATATGGTTTATAGGAAAAAATAATTAAAATATAAGGATAAAAATAAAAAAAATAATGTGATTGATGAAGTAATGATTGATCTTGGGAAACTAAATCCTATGCTTCTCACACTTACACGTAAACAAACGTGCCCTTAGATTTCAGAGCAAAATTTTCTACCTTCTAACTTAAGAGGGTTTTTTAAAAAATAGATCTGCAGCTTTTTTTTATTCTGTACTTGCGAAACACAATACTTCTTTTTGAAATTATATTATTTAGTGTACGTTTGGGAATAGAGGAAAGTAAAAAAAAAAAATTTGAATTCTTCATACACATTTTTCGTAGATTTAATATCTTAACTACCTTACTTTATTTGTTATTATTTTTATATTTTAATCATTTTTATATATTTCCTTTTCTCTAGGTCATTACTCTTGTATCGCATCATTTTCTCACTTCTAATGGTCAAAATTTAGTCCAAAACTCAATGAAGTAAGACTTTTTTTTTTTTTTTGATAAAAGGAATAACTCTACGTCGACCCCCCCTCATTGTGAGAGAGGTTCGAGGTGGAGTAATCCGGGAAATTCATTGCCATATAAATGTCAGTACAGATTTTCTGAACAATAGCTTGTGGAGGAGTTCCCCACCATGACAAACAATCTGTGTCAGACCTAGAGGACAAATCAGCAATAGTATGAGCTACCGCGTTCCCCTGTCTAAGAACATGAAGAGCCGAGAAATGCGCATTGTCACGAAGAAAAGATCTAATCTCAGAGATAAGATGGCCCGCGGGAGATAGAACTCTGTTATCATTTGACAAGTAGGTGTAGAGAAGGAGTGAATCGGTCTCCAATTGGACAGCGGGGAGCGATAAGTGGGAAGCCCAAAGAGTGCCAAGGTGAAACGCGGTTGCCTCCCCCAACAGTGGATCCCCCACTCCCGTCCGTTTCCATCCCCGAGCAGCAATAAAGTGTCCACGAGAATCCCTAATTACTGCAGCAAGGCCCAAAGTTCCCCGGTCCAAAGAAAACCGGGCATCGACATTGACCTTGAAGGCACTAGCCGGCGGTTTTGACCATCTGGGAATAAGGGGAAGATCCAATGCATTCGCCTTGTCGAGGAGCCATACACGTCTCCATTGCTCGATATACTCCTTGCACCATGGTAAAATGTTAGCAAAACCGGGTTGGGCCCCCTCAGCCCACAGTTTGTTCCGAACAAACCAAATTCTCCAACAAAACACAATGAAAAAAAACTAACTCATCGCACCTGGGCATAGAGGCTAGGGAACACATGATTTCCTGAATGGAAGACGCCCATAGGCGAGCCGGAATAACCTGCCGAGATAAACTTGCGATTCTAGCACAATTCAGGAAAAGGTGAAGAGCGTCCTCCGGCTCCCTACGACAGAAGAGGCAATGAGGGTCCACAGCAATCCCCCTGTTAGATAAATTGCACAGTGAAGGAAGAGCACCCTTGAAAAGCCGCCACCCAAATATCTTGATCTTGCTTGGTAGCCGTAATCTCCAAATGGCTTTGTAGCAGCTTAAGAGGTAATGACTGTCAGATCCTGCCGTAAGCCATCGATGAGCCGACTTGACGGAGAACTGGCCATCCGCCTCGTGCCTCCAAAAGATACAATCATCCTGAGGGTGACGTGGAAGAGGAACACGACTGACCGCCTCCCACCCAGCCTCACCGGTTGCCGCCAAAACCCGGTCCTTAATCCACCCATCAGACTCCCCGATAAAGAAACTCACCGGAGCATCCTCTGGAATGGAAAGCGGAAGCAGTCCTGCCATACGTACACCGTCGTCCACCCAATCATCCTTAAAGAATCTGACCCTTCTACCATCGCCAATCCGCCACCTACACCCCGGTAGAATCATATTACGTGCCTTAAGGATGCCTTTCCAGGTGTAAGAGTCCGAAATCCTGGACACGCACTCCCAGATATCAGAATTGGGAAAGTATTTTGCTTTTAATACCTTTGAGCAGAAGGAGGTCGTGCATGTCGATAGTCTCCAGACTTGTTTGGCAAGAAGAGCATAATTGAATAGGCGGAGATCTCTGAAGCCCAACCCCCCAGCACATTTGGATGAGCACATATCCTTCTAGGCCACCCACCTCATCCTGTGTTTATCCCCCCGTTTCCCCCACCAAAATTTGCTTAACATCCCATTAATTTCTTGACAAAATGCTTGGGGTAATAAAAAAATGCTCATAGCGTAGGACGGAATCGCTTGAGCCACAGCCTTAATAAGCACCTCTTTCCCTCCCCAAGACAATAGCCTCCCCTTCCACCCCTGAATTCTGCGCCAAATGCGGTCCTTGATTCCCTTAAACATCCCACATTTCGATCTCCCCAGCCATGCCGGGAGGCCAAGGTACTGATGGACTTCCTGACCCGAAGATCCAAAATAGTCCGACCATACCTGCCTTTCACTATCAACCATATTGGAGCTGAAGAAAAGAGATGTTTTATCCACATTCACCAACTGGCCCGAGGAGGCGGAGTATGTCCTGATGATGTCCAAGAAATGTGAAATATCCTGCAAATCGGCCCTGAGAAAGATAAGAGCATCATCAGCGAATAAGAGGTGGGAAATTTGGGGGCCCCGATGATTTAGTCTAATGCCATGCAGAGATCCACAGGCCACCGCAGACGAAATGAGTGCCGATAAGCCTTTCGCACAGAGGAGGAATAAGTACGGAGATAGCGGGTCCCCCTGACGAAGCCCCCTTTCAGGCCTGAATGGTGCAGATTTAAAGCTGTTGATTCTCACGCGAAAACTGACAGTATTCATGCAGCACATCATCCAATTAATCCATTTCGGGCAAAAATTCATAGCCTCCATGATCTGTTTTAAGAAACACCATTCAACCCGATTATAAGCTTTGAACATATCTAACTTGACTGCCAGCTCGCGTCTCTTACCCCCCTTACGCCTCCGCAGAGAATGAATGGCCTCATAGGCGATCAACATGTTATCCGAAATGAGCCGGCCCGGGACGAAGGCGCTCTGTTCCATCCCAATGACATCATCCAGAATAGCTTTTAATCTATTCGCCAAAACCTTAGCCAAGATTTTATAAACAACATTGCAGAGGCTAATAGGCCGGAAATGCGACAAAATTTGGGCACCCGCCTTCTTTGGAATCAGCACCAAAGTAGTAGTGTTTGCCTCCCGAATGTGGTTTGCCAAGAGATTGTGGTCCCTTTCCTCCATAAATGATTTGCACCATTGAAAGATATCACTGCCAACAATATTCCAGTACCGCTGAAAGAACCCCGGTGACATCCCGTCAGGCCCAGGTGCCTTCAATGGACGCATGCTCATAATGGCCTTCACAACCTCCGCCATGCAGAGTGGCTTGGTCAGTTCCTCCCGCTGAGTAGCAGATAATTTCCTTGAGATAAGATTAGAAACCCAGCCCGCATTCGGAGGGGAAGAAGATGAGAAAATCTCCAAGAAGTGTGTGACAGTAAGGTTTAGCATGTCATCTTGGTCACTAACCAGCTGCCCATCATTGTCCACCAGTGACTCAATGAAGTTATTTCTTCTTCGATTGGAAGCCAACCGATGAAAAAACCCCGTGTTCCTATCTCCTTCCATGAGCCAGTGGGCCTTTGCCCGAATACTCCACAGTTTCTCAATGAAGTTAGACTTATGTATTAAATCATAAGAAATGTAAAATAAAACGAACTCAAATTTTATATAGAAAAGAATGATATATGAATACAGAATCACCCAAAAAATATGAGGTTAATTCTGGTGAAAGTTTCACTATCAATGTTTTGTTTATTTGAAGTAAGATACTAGAAAAATTTCCTTTTTCTTATGAAACTCCTTTCCTCTACTCTTATTTCCATAGAGAAAAACTAGTAAATCATACATTTCTTCCCCAAGAAATGAATTCTCAAAAAAGAGTTTGTCATATAAAATCCCAACTAATAATCATTTTGTCAGATACTTCTATTGATAATGTGGTTATCTTTGATAAGTAGACCATCAAATGAAGCTTGCTATGAGTAGCCTCCGATAACTTAAGCCAACTTAGTCTTTCGTGGCTGTCAAAGTTGTCATCAATGCTAGGCGATGATGCACGTTCAGTTCTCTCCACAAGTGCACAAACCGTGAATTATAGTATTTAATAAAAATTGATCCTATCGAGAAGTTGAGACTTAAGATCTTTTTGTTTTATATCAAATTCCAAGTGAACAAAGTACAGTAAAAACTAATAGCAAGGAAAGAAATAAAATCTTGAGAACCTAGAACAAGAATTAAAAATTATAGGATGAGAGCAATTAAGGTTTAAGGTTTTGCATATATCTTCTGCAACGGATTCATAATATGCTTATTTAGTTCGGATTTTACGTGTTAAAGGAAAATAAATCCTAAATTATTGTAACACACTCTCTCGAGACCTGCAAGGCGTAACATTAATCTTCTTAATGATTTATTCTCATAAGATTAATCCAATTAGAATTCATTAAATTGCGTGGCAGTTCGTAAAATTCGTCATCACACCTATTCTTATGGTCTAGATTTTCAGGTTTAACATCTTGATTGTCGTATATTAGACTTTCACATTTTAGTTCTTTCACCTAATATGTGAAATTATGCTAAAATGCAAGATCAAGCACAAAGGAATTATTAAAATTATAAAATATTAAATTAACACACGATATCTTTTATAAATAAACAAAACCATAGTACCCGATACATTATATGCATGTTTGATAATTGTGGATTAATAATATATTTGAGGGTATTTTTATACCAATATAAGAGATAATCATTTGATTTTATTGTGAAATTTGCTTTAAAATATGATTTTGCAATAATTGAGCATTAAATATTAATTTCAAGTTATTTAAATATTTTTCTTGATTTTTGTGCTTGAAATTATATTGTTTATTTGTTGCCATTAAATAAATTATGTTTGATATGAATTTGTGCAATAATTGGGATTCAAATAATTTTCAATATGCTCATCAACTTTTTTTTATTAACATGAATCAATTATTTAAATATTTTTATGCAGATTATCAAAGTTCATGGCAGTGGGGGCCCACCATTTATATCAAACAAGCAACAGGAATTCCATGGTGCAAATCAACGTCCAAAAATTGTGTCCAGCAAAAAGATCACGTTCAACTGCCCCTTCATCTCAGTGGTCCATTCAAGTTATCCGATTTCCACCCATGCACGTCCAATACATGCATCTAAGCTGTACAAAAAAATCATAGCTGTTCACCAACTCAAGATTAACCTTCCAGAATTTAATTTTAGAAGCTACCCATTTAATATAAAACGTCCAAATCTCAAGCTGAAAAGTCCACCGCTTAAGCTGATTTGAAGCCGTCCATCTGACCGCCCTTCTCAAGCAATCATGTCCTGCAAATCAGGACCGTCCAGATTTTCTCCCTTGCTGATCGTCCAAAGCAGAAATCTAGCTAACCAAAAAAAGATTGTGGCAAAGCTTCTATCGTCCATTGATATGGACCCCACCAGAAATCATGCACCGTCAGATTCAATTCCTAAAATTCTGACCGCCCTTGATCATGCATGTACAGCCCCATGTTATTTTCCTAGCTTTAGCAAAATGCCAAAATCCACCGTCCAGAAAATTAAATGATAGAAATTCATGCGTTTAGGCCATCTAGCGGCTGAATTAAGTGCAGCAGCGTAAAAAACCCAGCCGCAAAACCCAAGCAATATGGACCGTCTAGATAGTCCAGCAAAATTCAAGCCATCAAGGGGGAGAATTCCTAATGCAATTCAATTTGTAGAAGAAGACAGACGCAATGTGTATGATTAATGCAAAACCAAAGCAACACCATGGCAGCATTTATAAATAGGAGGTACAATAGAGGAGAAAATTAGAGGAATTACAGTAGAAAAATAGAGAGAGAGCAAAGCGGGTAGAGAAGAGGCAAAGAGTACGAGGCAATAGACGGAGCAGCGGTTGCATGGAATGACCAATACACCATCGGGGCTTTCAACTAATACGCTTTTCTATTTTCCTTTTTTATTTTAATTGTCTTGTTTAAGATGAATTTAGATTTTAATTTTATTTTGGACTTAAACATGCTCAGCTAAGCCTTAATCTAGGGTTTAAGATGTAGCATGTATACAATATAGCGTGGTGCATGGTTTTGATTTATTTATGATATATATTGTTGTTAATTTAATATTTGCCTAGTGTTTGAGCTCTTATTATGGTAATAATTTTATATATATTAGGTGATAGAACCGAGTGATGGAAGTCTAATATATAACAATAAAGATATTAAATTCGAAAATCTGATATCATAATAATATGCATAATGACTTCGCGGATAGCCACAGAACTTAATGAATCTTAATTGACTTAATCTCATAAGAATAGATGGTTAAGAATAGATTAGAGTTATGTCTTATAGGTTTAAAGAGAAGGTACAAAGATAAATTAGGGTTTGTTCTTCTTTAACAACCAATATCTGAATTAAATAATCATACCACTACTCATTGCAAAAGACATATATGAAACCTTAGATCCTAGGAACTCTCATCTCAGCTTTTCTAATATTTGATTCTAAATTTTATTTTTTCGTTTCCACTTTTCTATTTTTATTCCACTTTATTTTCTTGAATTTGATAAAAGCATTTAAAAACAAAGTTGTAAGTTCCGAATTCACTGTGGATCGATATTTTATATCCTACAATCTACGACTTGTGCACTTGTGGTAAAATTGTAAATAATGTTACATCTTAAAACCTAGATTATGGGTTTAGCCTACCATGTATATCATAAAATTCAAATATAAAAATAATATTGTATTTAAAATCCATCATAAATGCGACAATTAAATCAAAAGAAAAGAAGAAAATAATAGCTTATTGATTAAGGGTGTGTTTGGCAATGAGGAAAAAATGTCAACTTAAAACTTTTCAATCTAAAATTTTTCAATCTCTATAATCATCATATTTTTAATCATTTTTTTCACATTTTCCCATACAACTATCTTACTTTTCAATCATTTCTATACAACTACTCATACAATTAACCTATCTATTTTAACTTTATCATTTTTACTCCTCGTCATTACCCATATCATATCACATCATTTAACAACTTTTACACTCCAAAACTTTTCATCAAAAATTTTATTCATTCCCGAATACACACTAAACCTTCAATGGTGTCTTGAATACTCTACATCCCTAAACTCCAGATTATGGGTTTAGCTTATCATGTCTATTAAAATTCAAACACAAAATAATATTGTATCTAGAATTTATTACAAATATGACAATTAATCAAAAGAAAGAAGAAAATAACAGCTTATTAGTTTGAAGCTTCAATGGTGTCTTGAACATTTTAAGCAATCCGTCGTCTCGCTTTTTAACTCATGTTCTTGACCTTAACCCTAGCTTGAAGGACATTTTAAGGTATCCTAGGACGTTTATCACAAGTGTTTATATAATGCTCGCCAAGAAATTTGTGCAAACTTGACCCGAAATACCTTGAATTCCATGACCAAGCACCAGCATAGCCTGAGTCGTGTTCAATACAACCCAAGTTAGTCTTTGGCTCATGAGCTTTTGCTCCGAATTTTGAAGTTTTGTTGCCTGCCCAAAACCATGTTGAAACGTTCATGATACATTTTAGGTCATTTTGATTATTGTTTTGCCTTCTTTTAAATCTTCCAAATTATCAAATTGAATGCTTTAATTCTTTAATTCTCACCTCTTTTAATTCTTTAGTCCTCAATAGTTCTCATGCTTTAATTCTCTGAGAATTGCATGCATTTTGCACCGAATACACTTGAATTTGCACATACCGATCAATCTTGAGTGTTTTGTGCTAAATAAAATAAATTCTATAATTAAAGCTCACAAAAGACTATTAGACCAATGTTTTGATCATTAAATCATCTAATATATGAGAAATAAACTTGATATAACAATGCCCCTAGTCGAGGATTGTAACATCAATAGACTTCCTTGGCCGAAAAGTAAGTGAACGTTAAGGTGACATTATTGCGTCCTATAGATCCTGCTCACTTGAGTAAGGCTCGACCCCTGTGCTTAGAAGGCTCAAGTCTCAGAAACGGTCCGATTGTGTGAGCTTCAGTCTTCCGAAGCTCGCCACTTCTTCTTAGATTTATAGAGCACATTAATGTCAAATTGAATAAATCAAATGTTGCGAACCTGCCCATAGGCCGGTTGGTGTCGCATCGGGGCTTCGTGCCCATCCACCGGGATTCAAATCCCGCAGTTGCCATTGAGCGGGTGTTGCTCTGGCAAAATCAAAAAAAAAAATATAAATAAATAAATAAATAAATCAATCAATCAAATGTTCATATTTGGACTAAGGCTTCTGGTAAATCAAATATGAGAGGACAAATTTCTCATGTTAAGAAGCTTGTCGAAAAGTTATGAATAAAAATGACTACTTGGATACCAAAAAGACATTCAAAAGGTAGAACCAAGTCTTCTTAGATTTTTAGATTTTATAATACCGATATTCGTGGACCCATAATATGGGTACTAAAAGGAAAAAAAGATATCATATTTGTGATGTAAGTTTTATCTCAAACGAGTATAAAGTCATCTAGGAAATGAAAGACCATGAGTTGTAAAAGAAAGGAGAGTTGAGCAAAATAATGATAATTCTCGTCAAATGTAAGTAAAGATATATTACTCTCATAACCCTTTCTACATAAAGGCATTGGTGAATAAGTTATGTCACATAGTCAAATTATAGATCATATGCTTGTGACTCAAAACAAATGACTTGAATACATTAAGAATATAATTAGCTGATTTGAGTATAATATGAAAGCCACATATTTGATTTGATCACATTACATAACATATTAAATGGTGATTCGACTGTATGATTTTGATGAATTAGTTAAAATAGAAAAACATGATTTTAAATGATAAAATGGAACATCTCTTACAAGGTTTTAAATGCGTGAAACTATTTTCACTTCTACTGTTGATTCATTTTCTTACTTCTAAGTCTCACCTTTTGTGTTGATTGGCAAAAATGAGAAAAGAATAGTATAAAAATATATTAAGAGGAGAGAATAATATTGCATATATCTTATGGGCAGAAGTATTTTCATTTTTTTTGCCTAACAAAGAGAATCATAATATTCATGTTGACACATCTACGATTTTAGAAGAGAAGATATTTTAATTAAGTTTTGTCAATCATAAAAAAGGAAAGATTGTAGATTATATGTTTGCTCTAAGAAAAATTAATTTGATTTTGGTGATTAACAAACTATTGAAATATCATTAAAAATGATCTAATAAATATGTTTAAGTGTACATAGATATTATGTCTCCAATTATACGTACAAAGATAAAAATGTAAAATAAATTAAATTTCAAGAGCTCAAGTCCATACATAACAAGTTTAGCAAACTGAAGTCTCAACCCAAGTCGATTTCACTTACAACTTCAGTGAAATCTCAGCCCAAGTTGATTTCATCTGCAACTTCGAAGACAAAAAAGTAGATAGCATGTGTTAGCGAAAGTGAAGTCTCATCTCAAGTTATCTTCACCTCAACTCAAGTCGACTTCATCTGCAACTTCGAAGATAGAAAAGTAGACAGCAGGGTTTAACAAGGCAAAGTCATACTCGAAGTTGACTCCACATGTGACTTCACGTTATAACGATCAAAATTTCGAATGTTAGAGCATTAAATGCATGTCAGCCACTACTCCAATGGCTAGATCATTCTTTTCTTTATAAATACTGTTGAAGTATAAATGTTGGCAGAAGTAAGAAATATAAAATGAGCTTATACTTTTCAATATTCAAGAGTGTTGACATCATTTGAACAACTATTAAAGCTTCGAGTATCACTACTACAAGTAAGCTTATAAGATCTTTTTCATACAATAAGGAGCTTTCGGAGTAGATTAATTATACATTGTAAAGTATAAATTTTCTTTTGCTTATTTTATTTTGAATTGTTACTTCAGATCGGTGTTGGAGACTGAATTTGAGATAAAACGATGATTGGTTTGAGTTTGACTCACCAACAGGTTTTACTTGATTGATTTGAATTTGTCTTATCAATATATTAGACTTGGTTGGTTGGAGTTAATCTCAATAACACGTGAATATTGTATATGTCTCATAGAGCTGAAATCTAAAAGAGAGCGAGTACTCTAAATTATATTGGATAGACAATAGTGAAACTCAAGACACAAAGGGTGTGTGCTTAGAAAAGTCGAGTAGGGAAGGTTGCTCGGACCATTATAGATTGTTCTCTCTTATGTAGTTTAATTGCTTGTATTTTATATTCTTTTTATACCCTCTCATTTCATCTTCTAGCACGTTTCATCATAGGAGATTAAACTTATAAGGGGTTAAGTTTTAATCACCAAATAATTTTTTTAAGAACTCAATTTACCCCTCCTGTTGGATTTTGCTATAAACTCAAAACCAACAAATGACTCTTTGAGCTGAGTGTTTGGCTATTTGCTTAACCTTTACACTCACTTTTTTAAAATTTTCTAGTTTAGATACTTTAAAAATGGTCTAATTAATTATCAATTGTATAATTTGACCTAGTTATGTTTTAAAGTTGTAGATGCAACTTAGCTTGATATGCGAAGTATTGTCAAATTATATTTCCTGCATGTTTATGTTTTTTGTAAATGGCATTTCTATCCTTATTATTGCTTACATTCTGGAAGTCCACACAACAAATATAAAATATTATTTCTTAAATGACTTTTTGTGGGGTCTTTTTGCATGAATTTTCCATAAAGGTCTATTAAAATGCATAAGACTATCGTGGATGAACGAAAAATAAAATATAAATGTCATTTTTAGAAAATTAAACATAAACATGCTAAAACAATAATTGATATCTATTTACATGTTGAATTTAGTGGCATAATTCAAAACTTAACTAGGTTAGACTATTGGGCGACTACTCTGGAGACTTTTCTCGCTCTAACAAAAGTGCAAAGGTTTGATTTGTAATTATATTAAATAACAACGATTTCATGTAATCCCATCCATTTGTCCCTATTTAGAATTAATGGAAATTTTTTTCCACATATTGCATTTAACACCATATTTTAGTTAGAAAATCAAGTTTCATCTAAATTAAAAATGTGTACAGATTGTTTTTGCTCACAAATATACATTCACATATACGTTAAGATATAGCAATGCTTTGTAGAATCACTTATCTATATATTTATGATATTTGAGATAGTTTAGATATTGAAAACAAAATTTTTAAATTTATATTTAGTATCAAACTATTTTATTAAGTCAATTTTGCATATTTGTAAATGGGAGTCATGCATGATAGTATTAAACAAATGATGCGGTTTCTAAGATAATGCAAATAATGTCAAATGTAATGAATGAAACATATTTTTCATCAATTATCAAGATTGAAAGAATGAACAAGGTTACACATAAGTAGGGTTTATGGAAGCTTAACTTATCTAAATTATTCATTTTGCTTGAGATGGTTTTACATGTATTTAAATAAAATCATTTCAAAAAATTTTTATACATGGATCAAGGCATTGAATGTTTTAACAGGTTTAAACGTAGTGTTAAATATTTTTATTTTATGGTATCTTATGATTGTTTTATGGTAAAATCTTTTATTTCATAATTAAATATGATATTTAAACATGTTGAGCGGTTTGATCTAACAACATCACCTTCAAAGAGGCCTATACCAAGCCTTTTAACATCACCAAGTGCGTGAGTTATATGCCATTTTGGCCTTCGTGCTAGTTGACCTAAGTTTGAACCATGACCATTTAGGGTATTCAAATTGTGTCTCTTATTTAATGTGCTATTTGTGCTCATACTATGACCTTGTAGGTAAATCATGGTTATGCCCATGACATATAAAACTTAATGTAAACTTGTCTATGGATATTTAAAAATAGGCGCTGCCTCAGTGTTAGTAGGTTACTTAGAAGCAAAGTCGTATAACCTCATAAATTTTTAAAATTTGTATCATTGATAGAAAATCTAATTCATTTATTATATTTAACATCATTTATCTATTTAAGAGATCAAATTTCATCCCCAACAAGTATGTTTATTAGCTACATTTGTTGAAATATATATTCATGTGTAAATTATGAAAAATATTTAAATTTATTTACATATGTAATAGAATGTAATCATATTTTACAGAATTATTTATCTACCCGTAGCTGATATTTTAGGTGGTTTAAATGTTGAAAATATAACTTTAAAATTGATATTTAATATTAAACTATTTTATTATATTAATTTTCAATTGAGTTATACACAATGATATTAGATAAATAAAAATATTTTTAAGATACTTTAAATGATGCTAAATACAATAAATAAAGTAAATTTTTCATCAATTATCAAATATTAAAAATAAAGAAAGTTATATAGAAAAAAAATTTCCATAGAAGCGAGAAAATTTAAAAATATCTACAATATCTATACAAGTAATGCATATTTCCTTAAGATATCAAGAATTATTTTGGTTGAATATTTTGGTGCGGCATTACTAATTCCACAGACCCACCATGGGTCCAATCAATGTGATTTGTATATTAACTTTAAATAATTATAAGTTTATTAGATCTATTAAAAGTATCATAATTTAAAACTAAAAGTTCTAGAATTACACTAGTACAAATATTGAAAAAAAAAAGTACTTTTAAACATCCTCGAGCAAACTGCAGTTTATACAGAGGGTCATAGATAAGGGCACAACCAAGTCAAATTTAAACGGGATAAATTGCAAAATCAATAGTTAACTTGTGTGTTTACAAGCTGATGCACAAGGGACATGTTTAAAAAGTTCTTTTGCATGACTTATTAAGTATATAAATTTAATGAATAAAAAATATACGAACTTAAAATTTTTAAAAAATATAATAAGGTAATAAGGATTAAACATCTAGCCATAAAGTTTTGTGCTGAAGGTCGCGTTGGTAACAGAAAAGCGAAAAAAAAATCACCTTTCTAATGTAATTTATTTTAATGGCATAAGAAGATTATTTTTATCGATTATTGTAGATATTTCAACCATTATTTCATATTTTATGGCAAATTTCATATATACCAATGAATTTTATACCTAGTTCCACTTGAGCCCGTGAATTTTTGAAAATTCCTAATATACCAATTTATTTTGCTTAAAATTTAATTATGCTCATACCATTACAGATGCATTAAATGGGTCATTAGCATTCTAGTAAAATAATAAAAAATATTCATCCGTAATTATGATTTTGTAGCAAAAAATTTACATTAAAATGAATTTTTAGTACTTTTATAGTTATAAAATTATATATCATTTAAATATAAATTTTTAGCTTGAAGCAAATCAACCTTAAGTTAGATCAAGGCTTGGGCACATTTGCCATTTTATAGGGGTATTACTAACCCTTTCAACGTTAAAAATTAAGTTTTCCGTTATATTCATTTAGTTGAAAATCTGATTCGGAAGGTTCTGATTCTGGTTTAGCTATATTTTGCTCATAATGTAAAGGAAATCTTCCTGATATAGAAGAGGTCAATTTTCTAGTTGGTGAAGTTATGGTTATACGTGGGGTTATCGGCCTAGATAAACTAACTGAATGTCTTTTAGATATACGTTCGAAATTTAATGTTATATCGTCATTTGCTTCTGTTATAGCTTCGATCTTCTCTGAAGATTGTTCAGGAGTATCCTGAGTAATATTCTTTTCAATTTTCCATTCAGTTGGAAGATTTATTTCTGACCATAATATTCTTTTTGGTTCAATCTTTTTATGAATAGGGTTTGTTAAAAAATAAGAAGTAGCTCCCTTTTCCGGTGATACTAAGGATCATGGAATTAAAGTTTTCATAGTTTTATAATATATTCTATATCGAATATATAAAGGTTTAGATCCCATTCTTATATTAAAACCTTGAGTTTGAATAAATAAGGATAATACATCTAGGGTGTGTGGATCAATTAAACTTATAGAGAAGTTTGAAAAATTATTAAAATAAACTGGTCCAGCATGTAGAGAAGTTTGAATTATCCCTAAAATAGAATCAGAAAAATTCATATGTCTATTATCCAAAGTTATTTAAAAGAGTGGAAACCGATGCGTCAAATATAGGTTATTGAGAAATTTTAAAGCAAAAAGCTAACAATAATAAAGAAAATCTAATAAGATATACTTCTGGTTTATAGAATGAAACTAGATAAAAATATGTTTAACCCAGGAGAGAAGAGATTAGAAGTCCTAGCTGTTTTATATCAGGAGTGATCCAAGCTAGTTGTTCTTCATAATATTGTCGATAACTTATAGGTAATTGAGTTTCAAGTATAGTATACAAAAAGTATTCTTGTTTCCTTAATTCCCTTAATTGTTTAATTAGTTCAGAGATAGTTAACATAATACAAGCATCAAGATCTTAAAAGAAAAACTGAACTTTATAACATAAACAGAAATTCTTACAGAGGTAAGTTACCAGAGAGCATTGGAGAAGCAACTCAGCTGAACCTCAAGCTAGCACACTTACAACTCAAACTTTAAGGAAGAACTAAGAGCTCGAAATTTTTCTTCGATGCCCTTACAATACCCAAACCACACCTTATATAGAAGGAAAAACTAAAAGGAATTTTTCAAAGTTTTCAAGTCCGGGCGGACTTAATAAGATGATAAATCCGGAGAGCCAAAAGAGATTACGTGTCCTGAATAAAGATGGAGTCGAACAGTCTTTTGCTCCTTTGATTTATAAAAGATGATAAGATTCTTTTGCCTTTTCTTTATAAAAGTTGATAGTTGGCAACAACTTTGTCGGAAAGAATAATTGAATACTTTTGAGTCATCAAGGGGATAAGGATGCCGACGAGATATCCATTTGGTCTTCATCCACTTGATTGGAGAATAAGAATTCAAATGCTTTCAACCTCTGCTCCTTTTCTGAAAGAAGGGGAAAATCCTTTTAAATCATCCTTAGAGCAGACTTGAATGCCTCTTTATTTTCTTCGGAACGGCCAAGAAGCTTTTCGGCAGGGGAGGAGCAAAGTGATTCGGCTAACAGAGTAGCCTTTTGTTCAGAACGGTGCTTTCGCCATTTATAAGTTTGGAGAATAAGCTCGTAATCGAATTTCGGCCACCATTTTAAGTAGGAAGAATAAGTAATATAGAAATTTGATTCAGTTTCTATAAAGAAAGAGGAGTCTCATCGGACAATCCAAGTGATGGACTCTTGGATTATAAAATTATTTAATAAATGAGCATCAGAAATATTGAAAGATAAATGGAAAATAAGATCATCTGGAAGGATATATTTGTCAAAATCCCAACTGTCCCAAAATCTCTCGTTGAACTATACAGGAAGGATTTGGGAAGAGTTTTCAAGGTTGAATCTGATCCACCAGGAATAAGAGAAATAAATATTTTGTCGGAGAAAAACTTTTCTCCAAGCATCTTGGTAATCCAAAAATTGAATTTGGGATAAGTATAAAATCTTTCTGATAAATCATTCTACTGGTTTCTTGAATAATTTTGTTTTCTTTGTCGCTTGAGGAAAAGTGTTCCTCAAATCCTTTAGATTTGCATAATTCGAAATCTGGTTTTTCGAGATAAATAAACATCTGGTCTATGTATAACTCAAAGTTATAATTTTTTGGAATTAGAGGAGTTTTAGAGGAAGATGAGGATGCAGGGGAAGAGGAAGAAGAGGCTGCGACAGCAGAGGCGGCCATGTTAGTGTTTTCCCTGCAAAAACTCTTGAGATAAATAATCAGGTAGAGCATTGTTTTTCCCATTTATGTACTCAATTTTAAAATCAAATTGTGCTAAAGTAGCCTGCCATCTAGCAAATATATGTTTAGAAACCTCGTTTTTAACATCCTTTTCAATAATATGTTTGGCTGCCTTGCAATCTACTCTTAATAAAAATGGCTTATTTAATAGATCTCCTTGAAATTTAATTATACATAATACTATAGCAAACATTTCTTTTTTGATAGTTGGATATTTTTGTCTAGTTTCATTCCATAGATCAGAAGTATATCTTATTAGATTTTCTTTATTATTGTTAGCTTTTTGCTTTAAAATTCCTCCATAACCTATATCTGACACATCGGTTTCCACTATTTTAAAAAACTCTGGATCTGCAAGGGGGAGACAAGGAAGATATTTAACCTTTTTTATATTTTTAACTACTTTGGTATGTTCTTCGGTCCAAGGAGGAGGATTTTTTCCTAATCTCTGTAATAAGATTCCTCGGTCATGGGCTAAATTTTTATAAAATTCTGAGATATAATTTAAACATCCTAGAAATCTTTGTAACTAAGTTTTATCTTTGATTTCATCTGGAAATTTTTCTGCAAATATGATTGCTCTGTTTATAGGTTGAATTGTATTATTTTTTATATTGAATCCTAGAAATGATACCTCTGTCTGAAATAATTTCAATTTTCTTTCAGATAGTACTAGACCATTATAATGAATTATATTTCTAAATATTTTTAAATGTTTCCAATGTTGTTGTATGGATTTAGAAAATATTAATATGTTGTCTATATAGACTATAATAAAATTACTATAAGAGTTAAATATCTCATTCATAATATTTTGGTATTCTGATGGGGCATTTTTAAATCCAAATGACATGACATTCCATTCATAATGTCCAAATAGAACTATAAACGCCGTTTTGTATTTATCTTCTTCTGCAATTTGAATATGCCAATATCCTGATTTTAAATGAAACTTAGAAAATAATTTTGCTTTTATAATTCTATTTAATAAATCCTATTTATTTGGTAATGGATATTGTATCTATTTTAAAACTTTATTAAGTGGTTTATAATTTATAACTAATAGAGGTGCTCCTCTTTCAATTTCTACTGCATTGTTAACATAAAAAGTTGAGCAACTCCAGGGAGATCTACTAGACCTGATTAATTTTTTATCTAATAATGATTGGATTTCTTGTTTACAATATTTTAATAGATCTGCATTCATTTGAATAGGTCGGGCTTTTGTTGGAATTTTTTCTTCTTTAAAATCTTCTATATAGGGAAGTTTTACTATATGCTTTCTTTTATTCCAAAAAGCATTAGGCAATTCCTAACACACTTCGTTAGATAATTTTTTCCTAAATTCTTCTATCGGAGTTTTTAAAGATCCTTTAATTTCCTTTTCTATATATCTAATGGAATTTTGATCTTTTAAATAACATAGAAAATTTTTCTTGCAATCTAAAGTTTCTTTTAATTCTGCTAGAAGAGACATTTCTGGTGGTTTGATAAAAGAAAATATAATATTTTTTGATTGAATTCCTTTATCTATTACTGTAAATGGTTTTAGAAGTTGAAGGAATGGTGTTCATAATATAAGTTTTTGTTGCATAAATATAAAAAGGAGTTTGAAGGCATAATTTTTTGTTACAAATATGAGTTTTTGATAATTTATATTTTACTATCATATCTGTTCAATCGGCTGTGGCTATAGACGAATTTGTTTTTTTTTTTAAAAAAATTTGGGAGTATAATTCCCTTCTTTTATACAGTTTAAATCCGCTCTTGAATCTACAAAGGCTATTATATCCATGACAAAATCTTTTGGTACATTTGAAATTTTTAGTGTTATTTTTATATACTATTTTTGAGAAATAACTCTTTGGGTTTGTTGATATAGAGCATGAGAGAAGATTCAGGAACATCCTTTTCTTTAAGTAATTCATTTATTTGTTGTTCAAATTCTTCCTGATCATTTTCTTCTTGTCCTATATCTTCAGGTAACTCTTTTTAATTCTAAAATTTGTATTCGAGTTTTTAATTCAGCAATTTCTCTTTTCATAGTTTTTATTTTTTTTGACTCACTTCTGTTATAGTTGTAGGTTTGGGCACTCCCTTTAAATATTTTTCTTGATGTTTGATAATATTAAATAATGAAGAGGATTCTTTTAAAGTTAAAGTTTCTTTCTCAGGAGGTTTTTCATTTGGTGGATATTTTTTTTTGTAAGAATTTATTTAACAGATTTACTCTTTGCTGGGGATCTGTAACTTGTCTTATTAAGTCTAATAGAGTTTGATCAGTATTATTTAACATATTTAAAGAATAATAATTTGAGTCGGAAGAAGTTTGATAATCATTTGGAGAATAGGAACAATGGACATTTATTTTCCTGATCAGAGTCTGAAGTTTCATTTTGATAGATATAATTTAATTGATTCTCTTCATCTTCTGAGGTTATCGATTCTGTCTCACTACTAGAAGTAGTGGCTATTCTTTTAGTTTTTTCGTTATAATTTCAAGACTTAAATCTGATTTGGCTAACAACTCCTTGACTTGTTTTTTATAGCATTTTGAAGCATAATGCCCTATTTTTCCACATTTATAGCATTTAACTTCTTTTTTATTTTGTTTATTTTTTGAATTTTTTTTTATAATTTTGTGGTTTTGTATAGGGTTTTTTAGAGTAATATGGGTTATTATTATTATTAGGTTGATGCTTATGTCTTTTATAGGGTTTAGATTTTGGATATTTTGAATTTTTTCATTATTACCTTTTGAAATGGGACTTTCTCTATTCCATATTGGCACAGAATTGTGATAGATCTTGAAATTTTAAAATTGTGTTTCTTCCATCTTCTTTTGGTGACATAATTCTATCCCGACTTGACGAACCTTAGAGAATAATGTTCCCCAAGTATAATTATTATATTCTAATTTTCCACCATTTTCTTATTTTATAATTGTTTTTACTTTGTTCTCAATTACAGATGGTAATTCCTGTAAAAAAATTTCTTTATAAATAGGTTTCATACCATCTTTTAATAATTGCACATCTGTAAGAAAAATATCTTTATACCATCTGAAGTTTGAAAGTTATTTACATCTTAATTTTAATAATCTTTCCCAAACAATATCTTGTTAGTCTTCTACTTTTCCTAAAAATTGATATAGAATAGTACTTATAAGAGTATTTATGGGATTACCAAGATGCTTGGAGAAAAGTTTTTCTCCGACAAAATATTTATTTCTCTAATTCCTGGTGGATCATATTCAACCTTGAAAACCCTTCCCAAAACCTTTCTGTATGGTTCAATGAGAGATTTTGGGACAGTTGGAGTTTTGACAAATCTATCTTCCAGACGGTCTTATTTCCCATTTATCTTTCAATATTTCTGATGCTCATTTATTAAATGATTTTATAATCCAAGAGTCCATCACTTGAATTGTCCGATGAGACTCCTCTTTCTTTATAGAAACTGAATCAAATTTCTATATTACTTATTCTTCCTACTTAAAATGGTGGCCGAAATTCGATTACGAGCTTATTCTCCAAACTTATAAATGGCGAAAGCACCGTTCTGAACAAAAGGCTACTCTGTTAGCCGAATCACTTTGCTCCTCCCCTGCCGAAAAGCTTCTTGGCCGTTCCGAAGAAACTAAAGAGGCATTCAAGTCTACTCTAAGGATGATTAAAAAGGATTTTCCCCTTCTTTCAGAAAAGGAGCAGAGGTTTATTCTTTCCAACAAAGTTGTTGCCAGCTATCAACTTTTATAAAAAATAAGGCAAAAGAATCTTATCATCTTTTATAAATCAAAGGAGCAAAAGACTGTTCGACTCCATCTTTATTCAGGACACGTCATCTCTTTTGGCTCTCCGGATTTATCATCCTATTAAGTCCGTCCGGACTTGAAAACTTTAAAAAATTCCTTTTAGTTTTTCCTTCTATATAAGGTGTGGTTTGGGTATATTTATCATCCTATTAAGTCCGTTCGGACTTGAAAACTTTAAAAAATTCCTTTTAGTTTTTCCTTCTATATAAGGTGTGGTTTGGGTATTGTAAGGGCATCGAAGAAAGATTTCGAGCTCTTAGTTCTTTCTTAAAGTATGAATTGTAAGTGTGCTAGCTTGAGGTTCAGCTGAGTTGCTTCTCCAATGCTCTCTGATAACCTACCTCTGTAAGAATTTCCGTTTATGTTATAAAGTTCAATTTTTCTTTTAAGATCTTGATGCTTGTATTATGTTAACTATCTCTGAACTAATTAAACAATTAAGGGAATTAAGGAAACAAGAATACTGTTTGTATACTATACTTGAAACTCAATTACCTATAAGTTATCGACAATATTATGAAGAACAACTAGCTTGGATCACTCCTGATATAAAACAGCTAAGTCTTCTAATCTCTTCTCTCCTGGGTTAAACATTGGTAAGCGGAATTTTAGGCAAAATTACATAGGTATATTACAAATTTTTAAATAAGTAAAATTAAGAGTAAATTTTGTGAATATATGTGGAATGAAATTTACTCTTTTTTTTATTGAACCCTCAAATTTATTTTAAGTTGTGCTTAGCTCTACTATTTGAGAGCATCATAACTTGAAATTATATGTGACAAAGCAAGCGTTGGCTTTTAGTGTTGTCTTTTACTCGGTTATTTAGCATCCTTAATTTGCATTGTGAGGGTTGAAAACACACATTTCAATTATGTGTATTTATCAACCTTGTGAAAAAGTATGTTTGGCTATTTTTTCATAAAAAGTCATTCAATTAGCTTTTATATGAAGCTAAGTGGTTTGTTTGGCCTAGCTTAATTCCCATAAAGAGAATTAAAAGTTCTCATTTTTTTTGAAATGTTTGCATGAGTTTGTCCATTCCACGTAATTTTTTTTTGCAATAAAAACCTTAAAAAGTACCGAAATAATAAGCACCAAATCCAAGCTTTTTCCTTAAATTCTACCACCTATTGAAATAGGCTCTAAGAATCTTAGCTTTTTAAGAAAAATATTATGCTTTTTTTATGGGTAATTAGTGGGTCGCAACTTTGGATATATTTATCACAGGGTTGAACCCCAGACACTAGGCATCTCTACCCTGCATGCGAACCACCTATGCTACTGTAGCGGCACAACATTATGCTTAATTTTTTGCTTCTTTTGAGATGTGTGGAGTAAATAGGCCCTACAACTAAGTGCTTGTCTGGGCCTCATCTGTTAAAAAATTTCGAATTTTTCTAAGTAAGGAAAAGTTATAAGCTTTTTAATATATGTGTATTTAAAATACATAAATTAAATTTTACTATTTTGGACATGTGTATATATTTTTTTAAAGATTTTTAAACATATAAGTAGCCATTTTCAAATGATAAAATTTGATTTATATGTTAAATTAGTACATATAAACAAGTTTATAAAAAAGTAAAATTTTTAAAATACCTAGCTTAGGTTAATAGAATCATTATTCTGAAAAATTTGTTTATCTAAGCATCTCTTTCAATTTATCGTGGAAAGATTTGAATAGCACTCGGGCTGAACCCTAACTGAGCCGAGAAGCCTTGAATCGGAGAAGTCTCACTTATCTTGGAAACACAGATAACTATTTTTACTAAAATTGACAAATGAATCTGTATCTTTTTCTTTTTACTAGTAATCAACTAATAATTAACACTATCACATTAGGATTGTTTGGAGGATAAGATGGGATGAGAAGATTGATGAAAAGTATTATTGAATATTAAAATATCATAAATTATATAAGGAATGAAAAAATAATATTGAACATTTTAAAAGTAAGATTTTTTTTATTGAAAACAGTATGAATTTTCAATTAAACAACCATGTCGCTACTCAAAAAATTAACAATGGAGTTCGGTGGGAATCCCCACCAAGACTTTTCATTCTTCTGCATGATTGAGGCTGACATTGCTAAAAAATGAGCTGCCCAGTTGTCGGACAGCAAAACATGCTTGTAGTTTACTGTTTTTAAACATGCTGCCTTACACATGATGTCCTGCAATAACACTTCCACAGTTGATAGAACTAGATTTGTCTCATTCAGAAAAATAACCATAGTGAGAGAGTCACCTTCAAGCTCGAGTGATTCAATCTGCATCTCCACGCACCATGCCATTCCGAACCTGAATGCCATTGCTTCCATTACTAGTGTGTCAGTAACACCGTCACATTGCTAGCACCTAGCTGCTAAAAAATTTCTGTATGGGTTTCTTAAGACTGCCCTGAAAACCATTTGGTTTTCCTTGATGTTTTTGCTGCTCCCATGTTAATCTTGAGGAATCCATTCTTCGGTCTCACACATCTTGGGACTACATTGGCCTGTGAGATTCCCATACTAAAGATTTTGTTGGCATAAGTGAAGTTGCTTTGAAATTTGTGCACCAGTTAAGGAGGTTTTCGAGATCTCGATGCAAATCCATTGTTCTCTTTTGATTTCTAGAAAACTAGATTTTCCAGCAAAACAAAATATAGAAAGAGAGGAGCTCTTTATTTTTTTTACCTGCTAAACACTTGATGATGTCTTCATAGCTTCCCTCGGTGCCTAAATATTTCTATTGGTATTAGTTTTGTCTTGTATTTTGCTTGGATTAGAATTGAGTATCCTGCGTAGTTCAGTTGTGAGAGATTGGGATTGCGTAAGAGCCTAGAAGAATTCTATTTATATGTGGATCAGTTGGGAATTCAGTGGAACCTTGAGAGGTATCCCGTTGGGACGTGAGAGAGGGGGTTATAAGAGTGTTTTTGTTTAAGGTGTGTGTGAGGTATTCAGAGAATATCTAGTGGATTGGTATCTCTCCTGTGATTTTTCCATTCTCGGTTTGAAGGGTTTTCTACGTAAATATTGGTATCTTCTTGTGTTTGATCTTGTTGTTATTTTTTGATCCTATTTTATTATGTATGCTTCCGCTGTGATTCGTATCTACCCGAATCACGTTTCCTAACAATTGGGAATGATTTTGCATCTCTGTTGTTTGATTTTTACACAGTCCACAAACAAGTGCCTGGAGTCCTCTTTGCTGCTACCACATAACACCCAAGTCAAGTAGACTGCGATGCCTCTATGAATGAGGTCACATTTTGTTGGGATGACATCCATATACAGCCTCCATCCAAAGACCTTGATCTTGCTAAGGAGATTCATTTTCCATATTTCTTTTAAGACTTGTTTCTCATGGATTGATTGAGTAGCTTCCTTGCCCGTTCGACCTGCAAAACAGTAATGATTAGACTTTAATAGCCGATAGGCTGATTTAACATTGAACACACCATTTGGCTCAGCTGACTAAAACCATACATCTTCCATGGGTTCTTCTAGTATTGGGATGAGTTGAACCTCCCTCCAACCTGTCTCTCCCACAGCTATAATGATCTTATCTTTGTACCAAACTTTGCCCTCCCTATCCATGAAGCAACTTAACTTGTCTACCATTGTTATATGTTCTGGGAGGGGGCCGACTCTTGTGATGTTGCCAGTCTGTTTGTCCATAAAGAAACATACATTTTTCCCATTTCCAATTCTCCATTCCCCCTCCCGACAACACATCCTTAGATTGTAAAATGCTTCTCCATGTGTATGAGTCCCCATTTCTCACATTGCAGTCCCATATGATCCCATTTTTAAAATATTCAGCCTTTAAGACTCTAGCACATAAAGAGTCGGGATTGGTGACCAGCCTCCAGAGTTGTTTTGCTATCATTGCTTTGTTAAAAACCACTAAATCCCTAAACCCCATCCCCCCATCCGCCTTTGACTTGCACATTTTATTCCAAGCCACCCAATTGATATTTCTTAATCTCATTGCAAAATGCCCTTGGAAGGGTAAATAAACTCATCACGTAACATAGGATTGCCTGTGCTATAGCCTTTATCGGTATCTCTTTTCCCCCACAAGATAATAGTCTTTTCTTCCATCCCTGGATCCTTTTCTAGATTCTTTCTTTCAGAGTCTTGAAAATTGCCCTCTTTGAACGACCCAACCACGCCGGGAGGTCCAAATAAGTGCTGAAATCATTCTCCCTCAAGCCAATTTGCTCTTGAATTTTCAATTTTGTCTCTTGGCTGCTGTTTTTATTGAAAAACATGGTAGTCTTGTCAATGTTTATGACCTGCCTCGAACATTCGCCATACGTTTTTAGTGCTCCCAAAATATTTGAAATCTTTGATTGCTTTGCTTGTAGAAGTAGGAGGGCATCATCGATGAAGAACAAATGTGAGATATTGGGACCCGCTTTGCAACTTGAAAAACTTGAAGTCATCTTCTTCTATTCTAGATCACTTAATAGGAGGGACAACCCTTCCGCACACATAAAGACGAGGTAGGGAGAGAAGGGGTCTCATTGTCTTAGCCCTCTACCTGGATGAAACCAGTGTTGTTAGAACCGGACCGGACCGGCCGGTCGGACCGGTTCGACCGGGAACCGGTCCAGTTTCCGGTTCAATTAGGTGCGGTTCGGTCCATATATGAAAAACCGTCAGAACCGGCTAACCAGCGGTCGAACCGGAAGGGCCGGTCCAGCCAGATTCGACCGGTCGGATGAATCGCCTCGCCTCCCGCAGCATGCGCCCGCCGCCCGCGAGCCCGCCCACGCTTCATCCTCAGTGCCCGCACCCACGCCGCTCGAAGAAGGAAAATCAGTCCGTTCATCCGAAAATCCTGCAAACGCCCGCTTTGCCATGCACGACTTTCGAGAGTTAGAATTGTGCTCCAGGCTCCATCCAAATTCCAAAGTCATCTGCAGAGACCCTGGACGCTGAAGAATTTGGTTTAAAAAAAAAACCGTTCCCATGCATGTTTGATCCTTGTACAAAAAAAACGTAATTTGATTAGTGACAAATTATAAGTGGGAAAATTTAACCCATTTTAGTCTAAAGAAAAAAGAAACTGGAAACAAATATGAAACTTTTTATTAATGAAATTCAGTGTTCTTTATATTATTTGGTTTACCTTTTGTAAGAAATCCTCTTTTCGTGGGGAACGTACATAATCATTAATACATAATTTTTTCTACTTAATTTTTTACATGCGTCTCTTATAATATCAAATTATCAATGATTTAATTATGGTATTAAACAATCCTATAATATTAATTATGTCATTAAACAATCCTAAAATCTTACGTAATTATAAAAAATCTCTACAGGACCGAGGATTATTGACTCTCAGATTTTTAAAATTTTAAGAAATTTTGGGTCTTCAAAAATATTTCATATAATCAGTCTATTCTAATTAATCATACGAAAATAATATGCAACTTATGTAATTAATATCACTCTCATAATTAATTATATAGCACAAAATTCTTCACATAATTAATGTAGTAAATAAAACTAGAATATAATTAATAAAATATTATAATTAATTAAACGATATATAAATTTAATGGTTTATAGACTTCCAATTTTCATTTTTTGCTGAACATAGGAGATATTCTTAATTTTTTATTATTATAAGTTATTTAATTGTTAAAATTTTTTCAAGCATGTTTCGTACTTATATTGTGGTTTTTAAAATCTAACATATATATTTAGGATTTAATAAAAAATATAACTTTATCAATATATTTATTTAAAATTTAAAAAATATAATATTTACGACATCATAAATATGTCATGCTGACGTCACCGGTTCGAACCGGTTTGATTAACCGGTTGAACCGGTTCGAACCAGACCAGCTCCTTTACCGGTTTAATTACCGGTTCGGTTCTGACAACATTGGATGAAACTTTTGAGATAGGAAACCATTTAACTTCAGTTTATGACCCACTTATACCACGCATCCTACCATCCAACTTATTCATTTCTCATAAAAATACATTTTTCTCATCATGTACTAAAGGAAACACCATTCGACTCTGTCATATGCTTTTGACATGTCAAATTTTACAGCCACTTCCTCAATCTTCTCCCTTCTCTTTCTCTTTAATTGGTGAATTGATTCATATGCAATGATCATGTTGTCAGTGATTAGGCAGATTGGAACAAAAGCACTTTATTGTGTTGAGATGACATGATTCAAGCAATTTTTGAGTTTATTTGCGAGCAGTTTTGCTAAGATTTTATATACCACATTGCACAGACTAATCAGTCTGAATTCACTCATTCTATTTGCCCTCCTCATTTTTGGGATTAGGACAATTGTGACAGTGTTCAAATCCTGCATATATTCAATGAGCAAAGCAGAGTTTCCACAATTCATATACTGATTGCACATGCTGAAAATATCTCCCTCAACAATGTCCCAGTACTTCTGGTAAAAGCTTGTAGACATCCCATCTGAGCATGGGGCCTTGTTTGGATTTATTTCTTTTAGCACCTTTGACACCTCCTCCATCACTAAGGGGCGTGTAAGGGTTGCATTTTCTTCATCCATGATCCACTTGTCACAAAGGTTTGAGATTCTCCTAATATTGCAAGGATTTGTGCTTGTGAATACCTATTGAAAATAGCTTTGAGCAGTCCCCCGAAGGCCTTCTTGTCTCTCCAACCACTTTGCAGCTTCATCATACAGGCCCTTGATAAAATTCATTCTTTTTCTGTCAGTTGCAACCTTGTGAAAGAAACCTATATTCCTATCGCCCATTTGAAGCGAATAGGTTTTCGATATCTATTTTCACGACAGCTCTTCATTTGTGAGAAGTTGGTTAATTTTCCTTTCCACTTTTTAATTGCCTCATCTCTTGAATGTGACGCCTGTTGGGCTTTGAGTTTATAGAGTTTTGACTGGTTTTTCTTGATGGCTCGTTGGATATTCCCCCTTTTTCCTTGTTCCAAGTTGATAAATCTTGACCACAACGCTGGAGTTTCCTCCACAGCACTCCAAAAATTGAGTTCCGACCCCCCCGTGGGCATGGACCACGCATCTTTTATAATCTGCATAGCTTTAGCATCCTAAGACAAAAACAATTTGAATCCAAATTCCCTTGAGGCCTTCTTTTACCCTTTTTTGCATCTAGCACAAGCATGATGGGGCAATGGTCTGAGGAGACAGCAACTAGATGATGTATCTTTGCGTTTGGGAAGGATTCCATCCACAACATTGTAGCTAATCCCCTATCCAGCCTAGCCTCCCCTCTCTCCTCACCCCGTCGTCTGTTACTCCATGTCATGTCGGCCCCAATGAAACTCAGATCAACTAGATGACAGTTATCCACCACTTCCCTGAATTTTTCCATTTGGCACTTAGGTCTTATTCTTCTGCTCAAAGTTTCTGAAATTCCCAATATTTGATTAAATTCACTTAGCAGGACCTAAGGAAGGTTGCTTTAAGAGTTGAGGCGTTCCAATATGTCCTGAGACTCCAATCTTCTGCAAACATTTGGATTACCATAAAAATTGATAAACTGTCAAGTATGTGATCCCCCATTGCAAGTAATCACTACATCGATATGATTTGAAGAGAAACTTTTTAATTTCCACCTCCCAGGAGTCTTTCCAAAACAAAGCTAAGCCTCCCTTTCTATTTACACTGCTCACTGCCAAGCACCCATCGAATTTCAGTTTTCTTTTCATAGCATCCATTTCTCTGTCCATCCTCTTTGTTTCACATAGGAATACAACTTTGGGATCTTTGTTTTTTATTAACTCAAATAGGTTTTGAATTGTCCGTGGGTTCCCAAGCCCACGACAATTCTAGGCAATAAGTGACATTTAGCACCGGTGGGGTTGAGAGGTCCTCTCAGTTCCCACCCTTTGATCTTTCATCCCACGCTCCTCATGACTCCTTAGTTTTCTACTTTTCCTCTCAGCTTCTTCGACCGTCTGCTCCATACCCATTAGCTCATAATACTGCCGTTTATTGCAGTTCTCATCCTATTCTCCTTCCATTAATTCAAGGTGAAGAGGGCTACCCCAACTCCATATTTGCCTTTTCCATCTCCTTTGGATTCTCTCTCTTGGGTTTTAGTTTGATTTGTCTTCTTCCTAATTTTTTTCCCTGTCTATCCTTGTTTGTTAGCTTATGGTTCCACTTCATTATAATTTATTTTGGAATTGCTAGTCTTGAGAAGGATTTGTAGCCCGGATTCATTTAGACTGCCTTCCCCCAAATGATTATTGTTCATTTGGTGTGTTGTATTTGTGTAGAAAATGTAACTGCCATGTTCATTCAACCCCTCATCATTCGCTTTATTTTGTTATGAAACCCCTATTTCCCCCTTTTTTGGGAAATTAGCATGAAGAAAGTTGTTGGTCACACCCTTGCCTCTGCCATTCTCGATTGCTCATAATTTTTCACCTCCTCCCCGATTCCCTTATCCTCCCTCTCCTCTTCCCCTCGAACTCCTTTCCCCTTCGGTGTCCCTTTCTTAACATAGCAAACTCATGCAATTTTACACCACTCTTGTTGCCCCTACTCCCTGATTCCTTCCCCTCGCGTTCACCCCTGTAGAGATTGGGAATTTCTACGTACGAGTTTCCTTCCTCAGGCTCTATATTTTCCTTATCTTCGTTCTCCTTCCCTCCCTGCCCCACTGTCTCCTCCAACTCGCATTCTTCAAACAAGTCCTCTCCTTCCGTTTCTTCCATCATTCTGTTGTGTTTCTCTCTCCGTTCCCTTAGGAATTTGCTTTCTATTATTATTAGTTCCTGCTGTGGTCAAGCCGTAACTTCAGCTAAGTCCATGTTCACGTTGAGATTCTCATAATGTTCCTTGTATTTGACCTCTGCAATATAGGTTTTGGGAAAAATCTAATTTCTAATTCCTCTCTCCTTTGATACCCAATGTTTGAACCTCGCTCTGAGATTTACACTGTACTGGAAAGTCGATGCTGTAACACTTGATTTCTCCTCGAATAGTTTACATTTGTTGAAGTCATGCCCCATTCTGCTACATGCATAGCAGAACATAGGGGGACGCTCATACTGAAAAGGCACCCATTTTTTCAGCTTCTCCACGTTTGATGAAAGACTCCTCTGCGCAGGGCTCCCTCACATCCACCTTGACCTTAATCTGAATCCCATCATCTCTAGGGTTTACTTCAAACAAGTGTTGAAAGAGTTACCTACTGTTGAGCCAAGTAGAGGTCAATTTCCTTTTGCTCCTTTATTGTCGCCAAATCTTGAAGCAAGAGGATTTTCCTATCCTGTAGCCACGAGCTACCCTGTCAGATCATCTTCTTGTCATCTTTAGTGCCAAAAGAAACTCTATAAAGGTTGTCGTCCACTTCAGCAAAGGATGCTGGTTGTGATGGCTACATAGAACCAGGTAAGTTAATCCTTGATTTTTTTCCTTAATTATTCAAATTAGTAATATGATTAGAAAATTTAAGATATGATTAAAGAAAATATTTATATGTAAGGATATGAATATAAATATTCTAATAAATGTTACGAATAAATTAAGAAATACATAATATAACAATAAAATGTGAAATTTTTTTTTTATGGATTTTTGGGAAGAATTTGGAAGTTCTGAAGTACACTAATTGAAACTGTTTAAATTCACGGACCTTATGAAAAAATAAAAAATAAAAAGAAAAATTTGGGCCAATTAGGTGTCCTAATTAAGGGCTATATTCGTCTACGCTATTTCATTATATCTTAAAATGTATGGCTCAAATCGATAAGAGAATTTAATAAGAAGTATTAAATTATGTAGTCTTTAATTTAGATGGATTAAATTATGAAAATAATTGATTAAAGTACTTAACTTAAATGCATTAGAAAACGTGCCCAGAAGTCAAAGCCATGCACGACAATTGATGTCCAGCAAGCCTTCCACGTTTTTATATGTTTTCATTAATTGCTTATTAAATTTAATATCTTGATATATATAAGGCAGTTTTACATGAAATTTCGGTAGTAAGCCTATTTTAACATACCCTACATAATGAATGGATTAGATCATAAAAATGATATTTAGAAAAATTTTAAACAACTGAAATTGCATGAGATTTCATGAATTAATTTTGAATCATGATATTTTAACCTATTCTAATTATTTTAATATGAAAACAGAGATGAACATTTAAATTTATTTGCTCTATATTATGGACGAAATGAATTATGAAAAATAATTTAATAATACATTTATATAATTTCAAATTTTGAATTGGAAAATGTGCATGGATTCCATTAATGTGTGGTACATCCCTTCCCTCGTAACATGCATATGTATCATGTTCACTCTATGTTTCACATTTTATTAATTGAATTATTATATATATACAACTCCATTTCATATGAGATTTCATGGGTAAGCTTAAATTAATGTACCCTACTTGATGAACGGAGTAGATTATACAAATATAATTACAAATGAGTAGAAAAATTAAAAATTAGATGAATTACATTAATTAATTTCAAATGCTTATATCTTAACCAAATTTAATCATTTTGACATGAAACTTATTATGAATGGTTTATTTAATGTGCCTTAAAATATAGATGGATTAGATTTAAAAAAATTTATTAGAAAATTATTAAACAATATTATCCAAGTAAACGAATGTGGTTATTTGAGGTTTGGAAGAGACGTTTTTAAATGAAATTGATTGAGCCCATTTTGTGAGTCTTTCATACATATTGTAAATACGTTGGTGGCTGTAAAAATACATATATATATAAAGGGTAATTTGCATATATACCTACATAGTTTCACTGATGTTGCAAATATACCTACATAGTTTCACGAAATGCATATTACCCCCCGTCATTAACTGTTATTAACATTTGCCATTATATTTTAAAAAATGACGAAAATGCCCTCATCTTCATGGGGTAATATGCAATTTTGGTGAAACTATGTGTAGGCGATATACAATTTGTGAAATTATAGATGAGGGCATTTTCATCATTTTTAAAAATATAACGGCAGATATTAACGACAGTTAACGACAGTGGAGATAATACGAAATTTTGGTGAAATTATGTGGGGTAATATGCATTTTGTGAAACTACGTGGGTATATCTGCAATTAGCATCAAACTATGTGAGTATACATGCAAATTACCCATATATAAATAAAATAAAAATACTGGTAGTAAAACAGGGATGGGTGATGCATGTCGATAATGGGGTGACAGTAAATCAAAGATGGGCACTGCATGTAGACAATGAGGTGGCAGCAAAACCATCAAATGGCTAACCATGGTTACATGACCTTGGTAAAGTTAACCATGGTTGAATGATGTGTAGAAGGTGGGGGAGGTAGCACGGTTATTAGGTAAGGTTATTTAAAAAAAAAAAAAAACGACAAAGGGCAGAAGGACGAGCTGGGAAGAGAAACTAGGAAAAAAAATATATTCACCAAAGAAGGAAGAAGACTACATAGGCAATCAACGAACAGGTTTTTGGTAAAAGAAATTTTATTTATTCATAAGCATGCAAGTATAAAAGTATAATGTAAATATGTATGGTAATCCTTTTCGCTTGTTTAGGAAAAGGAAAAGAAATTCAGGAAGTGAGCTAATCACTGTGAAAAGTAAGTAGGCTATGCTTTCCATTTTCAAAGATGTTATTTTGGAATTGTTTCTTTTTATGAAATTGCACAAATGTTTGATATGTGTTTAAATTATTCATGATGTGATGAAAATTTTTAATTATTTTACGATGACATGCATATTTCCTTGCAATAATCATGATCCATGACGTGTATGAAACGCATTGAGTAACCTTGTGAGGTGAGCTAGGAGGTGATGTTTATGAGAAAACTGAGCCCAGTCACCTAACATCGGGCCTTAAGGGTGGCGCCAGATGTGTTTCAAGTACCCTCTGGGTTAAGCAAGATGTATATGATTCATGCAATGCATTGTCAAGCATGTAAAGTTTTTAAGCTGCAAGCATGTAATTTTTTTTTAAAATTGTTTGAAATCTTATATGCCTATTTACTAAGTAATGTACTCATTCCTTTCAAAAATTTAAAATATAGCTGAGCGGGCCACAGATGAGGCAGGTCCAAGTACCACGAAAGAAAAAACTTATCTCCACTATTTAGCTTTGTAAATATATAATGTATTTAAGCAGGGGTTGTAATAATTTAAGATAATTTTTCTTATACTTGTGATGTAAACTGCTTGTATGAACTTATAAAAAAAATTTAAGGTAAAATTTCACAATTTGCCATAAATTGATTCCTAGAGTAAGATAATTCTCGTAACACCCTACATTCGGGGCGCTACACTGGTGTTATTGTCTTCCACAATCTTTTCTTCGATGCAAAGATGATGCCCCTATTATATCTCTTCATTGTCCAAAGGGTACAGAGGATAGATGGTTTCCCCTCTAGGTCGATTCGCAGGAGGTTCTCGGTACCTATTGTTAGGGTTTGTAATTCTCGCAATAACAGTTTTTCCTGCTAGAAGGCCATCCTTCTACTCCTTTGTTTATGTTTTGATTCCAAGATTCTACCAATTGTTGCTTATTTATCTCCCCGTGTGAGGAATCAATTTTGTGAGGTTTGAATATGATGTAAACCCTAGATGGAAATTTTTTTTGAAAACTAATTTTTTTTTTTTGAAAATGAAAAATCATATCTCATCTTGAAGAGGCACTTAATCACTCTGACGCTTTCTAAAAACCTTTCTACTTCTTCAAAAAAAACTTTATACACCATTTTTTCGCTCAATTACAAAACAGACCAAAAAAACTCTTTAATTACATTTTAGTAGCGAACTATGCCGGTGCCTAACCTATTTATAATTGTTAGATTGGTGACCTTGGACTCATCTGCGTCCATTTGGGACTACTAAGTTTCTAATGCTACCCAGGCTGACATCTCAAAATCTAATATAGTTCCATGTTGCATATTCCTCCTTAGGAGGAGCAATTCACCAACTCAGGCAAATGTCCAACTTTTATTTTCATACTACGCCAGTTACAGAATAAAATAAGAATTCGATTGGCCTTCATAATGAATCAAAGAAAATATTTCTTTCTACTCTACTTGCACGCCTTGAAACTTCATATCTTCATGATCAACAAAATTCAGTTGTTTGTCAATCAGACATTTGCTATTAATATTTTTTTGATTTTTAGTATACATTTATATCTATCTCGATTTGTGTTACAATCAAATCTTGAGACATTCTTATAATTTTTTCAAGAAGGTGTCAACATGCTCTCACCAATCAAAAATTTGGAGACCTCGTCTACTTAATAAACTGGGAGATACAGCTCCCATTGAAGAAGCAAGAAGTCCTAGATGACAAACATGAGGTGTTACCAACTGGGCACTGTCCAATTGGCTACAATTAATATTGTAAAACATAAAAAATAACCTGTGTTTGACAACTTAGATTGCAGAAAAATTAGACAATTAGGAACATTTCGATGGCTTGTTTGGCAGACCATTAATATTTTTTCAAAATTTGAGAATATTTGTAAGCTATTATTAGTAAGAATTTTCAATTTTGAATTGCATAAAGGTAATCATTATCTCGTTGATGCTTTTGTAAATGTGCAGTGTTGTGATTGTGCTATTATGCTATGTGCCTAGCCGATGCTAGTAGGCTTCAAGATAACAAGACCTAAAAATTAGGCACCTTTGGTATCATGTTGGGTAAGAAATTATCTATTTTTTACACTTTTTAAAAAGTAATTTAACATATGAACTACCTAGCTACCATATTTTTTTTATTTTATCCATATATTCTAATTATTTTCTTATCATGACTACCATATTTTTCCACTTTACCCCTACTTTGTCATATGACTCTCACATTTTTCAAGAATATTCTCTCTTTAATTTTCTATTTTTCCCACCTTACTTCTCTATTATATCATATCATATCATTCTTATAATTTTTTAAAAAATATTCCCCCTTAACTTATTACCTCCTTACTTGCCTATGTTACCAATTCTCACATTTTTAAAAACTATTCCTAGTAAATAGTAGGAGACGGTACTTTTTCACGCGAGCCTAAGTGCGACCCTATCTTGCCTGTACTGGCTCTGTTTAATTAGCCCACCTAGTAGACTGCTATATGAAATGGTTGGTTCTTAACTGCTATGGGAACTGCAATTGTTAATTTGTAGATTACAAATATAGGAAGAATTCTTGCTTTCTCTAGAGTGCAAATGGATCTTATGCACTTCAAATGCAATATTAACTCACTGCAATAAATTATATTTTCCATAATTGAAACAAAAATTAGGGTACGTTTAGCTGGGCAATGCTCAGAACCATGTACAACATAAGCATCAAAATATTGCTTCCTCAAATCTTCTTCCACAAAAGTTGCACGAACCCTTAATGGGATGGTGGCACTCATACCGATCATTTTAATTTGGTGCTAGTTAGGGTCAAACGTACACATTTTAGTATAGTGTGTACATTTTCTGTAGGTAATATTTTATTTGTCATATAGTATATTATTCTGCTTAACTTGTTACTCAATACTACATACTATTGTGGATGATAGTATACACACCAATTTAATCCATATTCAATAATACCCATGACCTACAACGTCTGTACCATTGATAAAGAAAAAATGGTAATCACGGACATGAAAAATTCCCTTCAGGCATCTTTTTAGCCTTGGTCGTATCAAACCGACATACTTTTTTTTTAATGGTGAAATCGACTTACTTTTTCAGTATTATAGTCATCAACCATTTATTGGCAATATGCATTACTCAGGGTTTTTCAACCCTTTCTTGAAGCTATGATTAATATTTTTATATTTATTTAAAATTCCATCATCATTCGCACCAGGTCATGGCCAAAATCATTTTTTATTTTTTCGAAATTTTTTATACAAATGTTAATATAAGTATATTTAATTTATAAACCAAATTTTATCATTTATATTTATTTTGTATTTTTAAACACAAAAGTCTTTTAGTCCTTTTAAATAATTTAAAATGACAAAATATCTCTATGTTTAAAAATATAAAATAAATATATACACATTTTTTTAAATGATAAAATTTAGATTATCGATGAAATATACCAATTTTAATATTTGTATAACAAATTTTCAAAAAATATAAGATGACTTTGGCCTAGTTGCCTCGCCTAAATTTATGCTTATTTACATGCTTGTTCCATTTCTATAAATCAATACGAATTTTATTTTTCCTTATTTATTCCTCATAATCCAACTTTTACAAGACCATAAGCTGGACATTTTGGAAGGACGTAAGAAAATGATCAATGATGATAGATCAATGGCCTCATATTTTATCTGGTAAGATTCTATAGCATTCTAAATGTATTCTTTATTATTTTTATTAATTAATATTATAAAATGATTGTTTTCCAGGAACATCCATGATTTCATCAAGTGTTCGTGTAAGGTCCGCTGAGAAAAACGAGCCAAATATGTATCACGACCCTTGCCTCACCATTCAATTCATTGTAACAATAGCTAATGTGGAATAACTGCATTTTCGACCGGTCAAAAAATTTCTTTCTTTAAATTTTTTTTTTAGTTTTTCTGGAAATGGTAAATCTAAGATGTATTTAAGAAATAATAAAAATTTTATGGGGCAAAAATTTTGAGCTTTTTTTTAAAATATACTACCATATTTGGCCATAATATCAAAAATACCCCCTATTTAAAAAATCTTAAATATATCTATTCCATTTTCAACCAATCTCAAAAACACCCTTTCCATTATAAACGTTAATAAACACCATTAAAGTATATGTAAAATTACCAATATGATCATCAAGTTTATGGTTAAATTCAAAGATTTGAATACTAATTCACTACTAGCCTAATTGTATAAGGGTTATAAATCTATAGAGCTCTCATTTTATTCCCCTTCCATTTCATTTCATCTAGTGGATATATTTGAGATTATGGTCAACCATAATGTATATATTACAAAAACTAAACAAGTAATTTTTTTAGTTGGTTTTAGGACCGATCAGAAATTCTCAACCTGTCATATAAGATCACAACTCAAAATTAAAACTAATTTCTTGGCATTTGATTTTAGTTATTATATAATTTTAATTGGGTATGCACCCGTTAGCCTAGTTAATATTGGCTTATGTTGTCTAGTTTAAAAGGTGTATTTCTTTTTAATTTTCTAGTTTTTTGTCATGGAAATATTCTTTCAAATATATTTAACTCATATATTAAATTTTACAGTTATTAGATATGTGTATATATAAATTTTATTTTCAAAAATCAACATCGAGTTATAAAATGACTTAAATACATTCCTAAATGTTTAATTTTAAAAACCAAAAGAATATATATACACACATATTTACAAATTGTAAAACTTAATGGGGTTTGATCATCTAAAACATTTCTGACTGATCATGAAACTCTTCTTTAAAACTTTCGTTGGAATTATATTAGGACTAGGGTTCCTATATGCTCATAATGGATTTTTTACTTCTACTTGTACTAGAAAATGCAGTTTCACTTAGATACAGAGCATATGGAAGCATATCTATAGTGGAATAAGTAATGCATATTCCTCCTAATCCTGATATAAATATGTGTGAGGTCTTTAAGAGAAACAGACATCATAACACGCAAAATTTTTTCCTAAAGAGTTCTCCTAAAACTCCTTATAAGATTAGTTGACATTTAGGTTATGGTATTATGAATGCTTTCCGATCCCGTGTTTCCAATTTAGCTAAGTAAGGAAGTTTGAGATACAACTTTTCAATCTTTCCGCTTTCGCTAAAGATATGTGGCGAATCCTTATTTTTTTACACTTTTTTAATTTTTTTATGAAATCGTTAAACTAGATGTTTATGATTATGAACCAAATTTTGTTAATTTTCTAGGTTTATATATATCTTTTTGAATTTTAAATACAAGGGTATTATGATCATTTTCAACCTTAGTCGATCGTTTTCAATCTTGAAAATAACTACCTTACCCCTTTATTTAAATTTTAAAAAATATACATTTTCAAACATGATAGAATATTGTTTATGTATTATATACATTTAGTTTAACCATTTTATAAAAAGCTAAAAAAGTTAAACATCGAGCCCGCTCGTGGTTCCATGTAACCCCTTTTATTTTTGAGATTTTGATGTTTGATGAAAAATTCAATCCATTTATTGTGTTTAAAATCATTTGTTTAGTTAAGGGACCAAGTTTGTGCATAGACCACTTTTGCTGGAAAAATGAGTACATTATGTGTAAATTAGAAAAAAAATGATTAGATACATTCATATATGTATTAGAATGTAGCAATACTTTATAAAATTATTTATCCACATATTTATGATATTTTAGACGGTTTAGATGTTGAAAATACTACTTAAATTTGATATTTAACATTAAATCATTTTATTACATTGATTTTACATATTTGTAGATGGGGCCCATATAAAGTGACACTAGAAAAATAAAAATATTTTTATAATAATATAAATTATGATAAATACAATGGATGGAGTGGGTTCTCCATCAACCATCTAATGTTTAAAATGGAGGGGATAACATAGAAGAAAAAGTTTCATAAAAGTGCTCCCGATTAAAGATAAGATTTTATGAGCTTTTTTATCTAATCGCAGATGATCATTTGGCAAACCTGATATATAAGTTCAATATAGTGGAAAAATACTTTTATGAAAAATCTAAAAAATATATACCTTTTTGCCCGGACCCACGTAGACTTACACTTATGTTTGCCCGAGCACAATATCCTAATCTACTCTAATTTTAAGATTTTTTATTACAACATTTTATTAATGGATTTTTATATGCGCCAATTATTAAACTGCTAGAGTGATTTTCAAGTGACTTATGAACATTTTGCGCACAATTAATAATAATTCTACTTTATCATCCAAGTCTTTCATGCTAAAACTTTAGGCGACTCATTAAAAAACCAAATCATATCCTTTAGAATGAACGTGGGATGTAATGCACCTCAATTTCATTCAAGAATAGAATAACTATCAATGCATAGTTGGCCATTTATGCATTCAGGTGAGCAACTAGATAGAATCACTCTAAAATTCATAAGATGCTTTAAAAAATAGCAATTCTACTATGTTATCTAATTTTGATCCTCAGAGTTTGCTTCTTGAGAGGGTGATGTTGTTGAAAAAAAAATTAGGGAAGAAGCTAAATGTATCTGGGTGCATTTGACCTAATTTTTAATTTTTTTGAAATTTTTTTATACAACTTTTATTCTAAGTGTTTTAAATATGTATATCAAGTTTTACCATTTTTTGATATCAATTTTTTTTTAATTTTTGAAAATCAGGAGCATTTTTAGTAATTTAAAATTACTAAAATGTCACTGATTTCTACATCACATCTCAATTTGTATTATAATGAAGCTCAAAGACAATTCTTACAATTTTCCAAAGGAGAGAGATAACAAGCTCCCAAATATTAATAGGGAGGCAAAGCTCCTACCCGCATAAGCCTGGATTCGATATCGGGACATAGCCTAACCGAGGCAAAGCCTTTGACTAGCTTAGGTGGTTAACTTGATACACATGTTAAATATACTTAGATTAAAAGTTGTATAAAAATATTTAAAAAATAAAAGAAGGGTTTAAAGCACCTAGGTACACCGATGCTAAGTGCACCCAAGTGCATTATATCAGAGCCCAAAGAATTATTAAGTTGTACTTGTGAAGAGAATGTCTATTTCATGAAAGAAACTCATTTCCACAATTTTTTCTACTAAAAGGCTCAGCAGTTGCCACCAGTGGTAACTTATGCTAGTCCATTATTGGATAGTTATGAGTTCGACTCTCTCCTCTCTCATTTAGGTGGTGTGGATTTTTTTCTATTTCCTCCCTTTAGTGGAAGTATTTGTAATTCCCCCCTGTATAGGGTGTTATTAAAAAAAAAATTTCATTGTGTGAGGGTTATTACTATTCTTGAATGTAATATAAGTTGTTGTGATGTATATAAGTACTTATAAAACAAGGCTACATGATGTTTGGCCCTATTTATTATTGCACTCAAATTTTTTATGATAACAAAAAAAGCTATACTCTTATAGGTAGGGTTTTCTTAGATTAGGACAATGTGCCTACTGTTCGGAGAATAGTAGACACCTCTTTTTCTTAGTCACACGAATAGGATGAGCCGGATTCGAGAGCGAAGATGGATTGAGAGGAGGATGCAGATTAGGATAGTGTGCAAACACGGGAAACTGTTGTGAATGTTTATTAGCAGGCTAAGTTGTTAGTCTACTCATCACAACATTAAACATGCAAGAAAAGCATTAGTTAACATACTATCTAATTTAGCCAACTAATCAACATTACACAATATTATAGGTGGATAATATACACAATATCCTAATCCGCATCTCTGAGAGGAAGGGTAGGTATTAGCAGAACAGTAGCTACATACACACTATTGGCCTGAAGGCGGTGTATGCATTGTACCATTCCACATTTACTTCTTCACCACTGGTCAAATATGCTCTCAAACTAGTTGGAGCCCAATCATATATACTAAGATGTATTTCAAGCTAAACTACAACATTCATTTATTTTATTTTTTTTCATAAAGATGTTTTCTAAGTATATTTAATCCACATACCAAGTTTTGCTATTTTATAATATTTTTACATATTTATTATTTATTTTTAGAAAATCATCAATTTCAGGGGCATTTAAGCTATTTTTCACCCCTTAAAAACTTGATTTTTAGAAAATCAAAAATAAATATCTAAAAGTATTTTAAAATGACAAAACCTGGTTTATAAATTGAATACACTTAGGAAAATATTTTATGAAAAAATCAAAAAAATGACTAATTGTAATAAGTGAATAATGTATTTTAACTAAAAATACATCATGATGTATATAATTGGACTCCAACTAGTTTGGCCTTACTTTGACTTTTGAAAATTGTCGTGCACACTTCAGATCAAAGTCGTATTTTTATGCTTGTGAGATACACACTTTTTTCCACTTAGGCTATGTTCGGCGGGGTATAAAAGCTGCATAACTCTGTGTTTTCTAAAAAAAGTTAAAGGGATGTTTGGTAATTTGAATTTTGTGGGAATTGTGAGATGAGAAGAGAAGTAAAAAATGAAATATTTTAAAAATTATTTATAAGAAAAATAATTGAAATATAAGAATAAAAGTGAAAAAAATATAATTAGTAATTGAGGATTATTGATAAACTATGCTTCCCCCAGTTTCCTGTCCCATGCCACCACATGCGATTAACAAACGTGCCCTAAATTTCAAACTTTTACATTACGTGCTTATCATGACTTTTAATTTTCAGACATAAAAGTGAAAATTTTGGGACAAAAATAAAAGCCAAGCAAACATCCATCAAAAGTGGAAATGTATACATCTGCACTTCATGCCTTTAGAACGAGCGGCCAAACGGGCCATTAATTTGCTGTAGAAAAGGAAAAGTGCACCGTCTACCCGACAAGCACTTGGATTTATTTTAGTGGCTTGAGAAAAAAGAGGCCCTCCGAGCCGTGCATTACATTAAGTCATTAGTGCTTTACATGATTTCTAAAGTGTTTAGCAGTAGCAACAAGGCTGCATTAGCTCCTGAAAAATAGTCAAATATTAAGTAAATTTTTATATTTTCAAGAAGTTGTTTCTTGATACTTCCTGCAAATGTGCGCTTAATGAGATTTTGCTGTTTATGAATGCTTGGCAAAACAAACCTAAACTATACAAGTGTTCGAGCTGGAGAGGAGCTCCACTGCCATGCAGAGAATTAATTTATTAAAAGTGTATTTAGGAAGTGATAAAAATTTTGAATGAAATTTTTTGGTGTAGAAGTTTTTAAAATGAGAGTAAATGATTTGATAGGATAGAAGTAATGATGAGGAATAAAAAGAATAAAGTTAAAATAGATAAGTTAGTTGTATGGATAGTTGTGTAAGAACGACTGAAAGGAGAGTAGTTTGTATATGAAGATGTGAAGAAGTAATTAAAAATATAATAATTATGGAGAGTGAAAAGTTTTAAATTTAAAAATTTTGATTGAAAATTTTTTCCTTAAAACAAACATACCTTTAGAGAGAGAAATCCTTGAATCTAAGATACAAGCCAGGGAGGAATCCCCCCATTCAAAATCAGTTTTAAACACACTCATAGCTTCTCTAGCAAGATCATGTCATCCCCATCAATTCTTTCCTTGCTTCTTTGAGAAAGGGCTTCTTGACTGTTAATTAAAAAAGGGCAGCTCCAGAAGAGGTGATCCTCGTCTTCTATGCATTGCCTACACAAAACACAATTAGTCTCCCCTAATATCCCTCTTTTTTGAAGACTTAGTTTGGTGGGTAATGATTTCGAGAGGAGACGTCGGCCAAATTTTGAATCTTTCTCATTAGTCTTGTCTTCCAAAGTGCCTTAAAAGCTGCCACTATCCACTCTTTCCTTCCTACCCTAATCTACCTCAATTCCGAACTTGCTTTCATAGGCTAGTCTGTAAGCTAATCTCATTCTAAAATAACCATTGTTTTCCGGTTCTTAGAATACTCTATCATCCTCAACATCTCTAAGCACAAAAAATCAAATTAACCAGATTCCATCCCACATCATTAGCTACCATCTTAATGTCCTCTTCTCTCCATTCTCTCCTGTCTCGATCAATAAAATGATCCATCTTGTAAGTGGCCCCATTTTGGTTATCTTGCCACTAGCCCAATGATAATTGAAAAAGCCCACTTTCTTCCACGACCCTACTCTCCGCTTACAACCCATCTTGAACAAAGAGAATGCAATTGCTATACTTGTCCATGCAATCGAGCACCCATTGTAGATCTTGCTCTCCCAAACATTGCCTGATGGAAAGTATCCTGCCTTTAGGACTTAATAACATAAACGATTAGCCCCTATCGCCACTCTCCAAGCTTGATTGGGCACCAAGGCCATATTAAAAGCTTACAATTCCCTAAACCCAAGTCCTCCACTAGCTTTAGATAAGCATAACTTCTTCCAAGACACCTAACTGATCTTTTTTCTTCCACTAAAAGTTCCTTATTTGTGCATTTGGTTCATCTCGTAGCCCTTATGGAAGGATAAACAAGTTCATAGCATAGTTAGGAATCACTAATGTTACTAATTTTATGAGGATTTCTTTACCTCCACTTGATAACAACTAATTCTTCCACCCCCTGGACCTTTCTCCACACCCTCTCCTTAATAGATTGAAAGGCAACCTCTTGTTTTTCTCTACCTATGCAAATAGCCCCAAATAGACATTAATCTATTTCCTCTGAGAAGCTAGAAGCCCTTCAATTTGTTATTATTTTTCTAACTTTGTATTTTTGATGAAAATCAAAGTTGTCTTGCTTATATTAACTTTGTTATCCATAGGCCCCCTCATATGTCTTTATTAGTTTCTTTAGGTGGTCGATATCCTCCTTCCTCACTTTCATAAAGAACAATGCATTACTAATAAAGGACAAGTGAAACAATATGTCTCCACCCTCTAGTAAGAATAATGGTCTCCGACCTTTCCCCATTTAAAGCCACATGATATGTTACTTTTGTGACACAACCCATGATCCATTTTATTCATTTCTCTGCGAAGCTCATCCTCCTTGTAACCTCAACCAAATAGTGTCATTCAATCTTATTATTGGCCTTAGCCATGTCAAGATTCATAGCCACATTTGTTATCTTACTTCTTTTCCTCTTCCTCATTATGTTGATAGTCTCAAAAGCCACAATCATATTATCAGTAATCGGTCTATTTGGCAGAAATGCACTTTGTTGCATGAAGATAATCTTAGGTAAGCAAATCTTAAGTCTCTTGGCCAATACCTTAGATATGATTTTGAACACTACAATGCATAGACTTATATGTTGAAATTCATTAAGTCTTATTGCCCCCTTCTTCTTTGGAATTAGTCTCTCTCATCAGACCCTCTTGGTCCCCCCGAACATTATCTCCAAAAACCTTCTTGCGAGCTTAGACTATCTCTTCACCAACTACAACTACTTCTTGATTGCGCTAGTAGAATTGGTCGACATTCCATCTGGATCTGGGGATTTCAATGGGTTCATTGCTTTAGCTACATCTCTTACTTCCTCTCTTGTAATACTTCTTGCTAGCCACTAATTATCCGCTGCTAACACCTTTTTATCATCAAATTACCACCCTTTTGCTGCCCCATTCACTCCCAAGAGTTATAATCCTTTCCTCCTCTTGGATTGTTCTATCTCTCTCATCTAAATGAGGCTCCACATGTAACCTTTGAAACTCCATTTGGTGCTTTCTAATTGACTTTGATATGTCCTATCTCGAATTGCCATACTATCTCATGAATTGCTTCCTGCATCTCTGAATTTTCTTATTAATACTACCCCACATTGTTTGCAACCCTTGTCCTCCTTGCCCAACTCTCTTTATAATTTAACTAGCTTCCTCATGCTTAGTCAATCCCACTTCATATCTGGGGGACATTTGGTAATTTGCATTTCGTGGAGTTTGTGGGATGAGGTGGGGAGTAGGAAATGAAATATTATGAAAATTGTATGATTGATAGGAAGTAATGGGGTAACGTTAGAATAAATAGGCTTGTTAAAGAGGAGTTGGTAGGAAAAATGATTGGAATATAGGAATAAAAGTAAAAAAATATTGTTATTAATTGGTGAATAAATGACCTCGGTAAATGTGCTGCCACACAATGCTACCCCCATACCATATGAGACAGTTACCAAACGAGCCCTTGAATTGAGGTGGCCTACTAATTTTCCTTGCAGTCAAAAGGATAAAAGAGCAATGATCAAAAGTTCTTGTCCTTTGGTGAAATACTCTTGCCAGTGGGAATCAGTCGACCCCTTTCTCTTATTACTCCATGTCATCATGGGTCCAATAAAAGGCAAGTCCCTCAAGGCACAAAAGTCAATATGTCTCAAAGCCCATGCACATCATTGATGACATGTTAGGGTATTATCTCAAGGATGACATCGAGAGTTGTATGATTGTATCTAAGTATTAGGGGTGAAACTTGGTATCGGGTCGGTCCGAACCCGCCCGACCCGACCCGGTACCAAAACCAAAAATGAATTTTATTTTTAAGATTTTTCTCAAAATAGACACGGTTTCAACCCAACCCGTAGAAACCCGAAACCAAAATCGGGTTCTCACCAACCCGGTCCGAACCCGGTGTAATTTATATAATTTTTTTATAAATTATACATTTTTTGTAATATTAATATATAGGTGGTTAATTGATTTAATATATATCAGTCGAATGGTTTAATTTAAGTGATTAATTGATTTAAATTAATGAATAACTATGATTTAATGATTTATAACATATAGTTAATATGGATATTTAAAAAAATTTTAAAAAATATATGAGGGGTAGCCGCACGTGTAAGAACTTGACATTCGAAATACAAATGGAAATCAAGGGAGAAATTACTTGGAAGTTTTCGAATAGTTTTTTAGTTTTTTTGGAAACTTTGGAGACATGAACTCATTTGAATTTTGAATTTATTTAAAAGTGGATGTAAACTTATTTAAACTTGAGATTTGGTTATTCGTCATTTTAAATTTGGATTGCACTTAAATTAGATTGGAATGTTGAACCATTATGCTTAGTGTATTTAGATTTAGTTGCTTTGAATAACTGTTATGTGGATTATGTTTGAATTTGAGTTGGCATGATAAATCTATTTCATATTATACTTTCTGTTAGTATGAGAAATCTGTTAGTTTGAATTTTAGATTGTAGTATAAATTTGATTCATATTTTAAGTTTATTGGTATGACAAGTGGTCAATTTCTATTTTAGCAATTTGTATGATAAATATTCAATTTGAATTCAATTTCAACAATTTGTATGATAATGTTTAGTTTCAACTACAATAGTTGGTATGATATGTTTATTTTTTATTTGCTACACTTGAGTTATTTCCATTAGCTATTCGCTACACTTGACTTCATAAACACAGGTATGTATATTCCAATAATTTTCTTTTAGATTAAAATTAAATTAGAAAAAAAACAGTTTATTGGTAACTCGAATTTTAACCCAAAACCAAACCAAAACCAATGCGAACCCGGTTTGAACCCGGTCCGAACCCGGATTAAATTCTTAGAGTTTGGGTTTGGGTTCACTCCAACCCGGTATAACCCGACCCGAGTTGCACCCCTACTAAGTATGTACTTTGTTGTGCTGCAAAAAGTGGATTAAAATGGAGAATAAAAACCTTCCTCACTATTCTCGATAGACCTCTCATATGATTTAACATCTTTCTATATCTAATTACCCTTCCAATTATTAATTTTATATTTTAAATATTTTTTCATATCTTTCTATATCTAATTTCATACATTCCACACATTATCCTAATCATATAGTATTATTTTTTACTTTTCTAAATTTACACAATAATTTTTGTCCTACAAAAATTTAAAAATCTTTTACTTCATATCAAATGCAGCCTCAATATTAATGATCTTGTGCACCAAGGTTAAGTGCCACAGCGCTTAGACTGCTCAATGAGAGTTGCCTGATGGCGTGGTATAAATTTGGCTCGTCGGATCCTTTTATGCAGAAATCACATGTACTAGTCCTTGTGCAGGGACTAATTTGAAAAAAAAAACTAAAGCCCCCAGGACCTATCCTATTCTGTGGTCTCACTTTCTCAACTCTCTTCCTGACTTCTCTCCCCGATGATATCACCACTCTCTCCCATCAGAACTCTCTTCCCCACATCTCTCTCCAACAATGGAAGCACCATCTCTCTCCCTCAAATATGTGTCTCTCATTTTCCCCAAAACACCCATCTTGTGAACCCTAGCCATCCCAACGCCTCTTTATTCTTCCCTTTCTCTCTCCGTTTGATTTCGTCAATTGCTAGTCACCAGTGCTCTTATGCTTAATTTCTCTTCCCCCTCCCAGTTTCTAGATCGCCACAAAAAAGATCATCCTTCAAACAAATACAAACTACAATTTGCAACTGAACAACTCTAACCCAAAAAATTAGCATTGATTAATTACAATGACTGCATGATTGAAACATAACAAAATCTATCACAAAATTAGCAAGTACACTGCTCAAATCCTTGTAATTTGCAACACTCAGACATTAGTCACGATTATAGCAAAGCCAGGCTGCAGTTTCTCCTCCAAATTTGATTAAGTCCTATGAAAACCGTTAGAAATCACTGCCAGTTAGAGTTCTTCTTCATTGGCAAATAAGGATTTTGTCGACCAACCAAAAAAGCCCCATAATAACAAGTCTAGCGCCATTCCCTTTTAATCCGTTAATCCATCCCCATCAAATTGTTGCCCTATCGATTGACCATCAACATCCCTGTTCTAACTGAATGATCAATGAACTGCTCCTTGCAAAAATCACAGCAGTCGTAACCTTAATCATGGCTAGTAATTGATAATCAATAGTAGCCCTTCTCAAAATTGCTACTATCGAACTTGCCTAACTCCACTAATGGCTAGCCCCTGCCAACACCTTTAGCACATAGCAGCTGTTGCTCCTTTAGCAGTAGTCGCGTCATCTTTCATTTCCATCGTCTATTGCAGCAACCATTAGATGGAAAATTCAATTTGACAATCAAGCTAAGCATCCAACATCTTCAGAGATCATTGAGCAACGAAGTCATAAAAGTTGCTGCGACAAAAATTTAAAGCTCCGACCAACAAGTATTCTCCTCCAAAATCTAACAAAATCCACACAAGTGGGTTAACTTGGCAACACTAAATCCAACAGCAAATTTTAAGCCATAATCAAAGCAAGAAAAATCCCCAATTCCACGACTTCTTTGATCAGATTTTTCATAGCGAAATAGGGTAGAAGGGAGACGGGAGAGGAGGATTTGCTGGAAGAAGATGGCCCATTTTCATACCTGTAATCTGCAATAAGGAAGAGAGATGACGAGAGAGTGGGTGCATGGCTGATATCAGAGCCAAGTTTAAAAAGATTTTGATAATATTTCTCTTAAGATTTCTCAAAATCATGAAGTCGCGCATTTTCGCTGAATAGTCTGTGTTGTTGAGATTGCGTTAAGGACATACAGCATTTAAGTCGTTGACTGTGACAATGAGTTCTCTTAAAATAATGTTCTCATCATCTTCTTCTTCTAGCCAAGATACTGAAATTCACTCAGTAGGATTAGACAAAATACAAAACATGTCTGAAGGAGCTTATGAGAATATAGAAAAATCTATACAAAATTGGAAAATTCCTAAAGTACCAATTAAAGAAATCTATAAAATAGGAGCTTTTGATTTTAGGACTAAATATAGAATCAAAACTCTTGAAACAGTATTAGAATTCGGAAAAGGATCTCATCAAATTCAATTATTACAGAAAAAGACTATAAAAGAATTATGCGAAAAGGAATTTAAATTCCTTCATTTTGGACTAATACAGATAGCTATTCAACCCTTGGTAAGATCAGGGTTACAAGCTTCTGTCTTAGCCTATTTAAAAGATAATAGACACAAAAATTTCTCTGATTCTATTTTAGGAATTATTCAAACATCTTTGTATGCTGGACCAGTTTATTTTAATAGTTTTCCAAACTTTTCTATAAGCTTAACTGATCCACATACTTTAGATGTTCTATCTCTTCTTATACAAACACAAGGATTTAATATGAGAATAGGATCTAAACCCTTATGTATTCAATATCGAATTTATTATAAAGTTATGAAGACATTAGTTCCAAGATCATTAATATCGAATTTATTATAAAACTATGAAGACATTAGTTCCAAGATCATTAGTCTCCCAAGAAAAAGGGGCTACTCCTTATTTCATAACAAATCCTATTCATAAAAAAATAGAACAAAAAAGAATCTTATGGTCAAATGTACATCTTCCATTTGAATGGAAAATAAAAAAGAATATTACTCAAGACATCCCAGAACAAACCTCTGAAAAAATTGAAGCTATAACCGAAACCTTTGAAAATATTATCCTAAACCCTCACCCATGGATCAACAATTCGAAGAAAATAGGTCAACTGCTATAAATGACTTTAACCCCAACTCTATGTATGAATGGAGCATAGATGGCGCTACCGAATATCAAATGTGGAAAGATGGGACATTATGCTTCAAAATGTTATAAAAAACAAGTAAAAGAGCTATTAGCTAAATCTGATTTAAATCTCGAGGTTGTAACAAAGAAATTAAAAGAATTAGTGGTTACATCTAGCAGTGAATCAGAATACTCCAATGAAGAAAATCAATTAAATAATATATATAAAAATTCTTCAGATTCTGACGAAGAAGAATGTCATTGCTCTTATTCTCCTAATGAATATCAAACAATTCAAATCAGGCCCTTTTAGAATTAATCAATCAAATTCCAGATCCTCAACAAAAGGCTGATCTTCTAAATAAATATTTAAATAATTTAACCCAACAAAATCTTAAAAAATTAACAATAAATGATTCATCTTCTTTATTTAACATTATTAAACATAAAAAAAATACTTAAAAGGAGTTCTGAAACCTATATCAATCATAGAATTAACTGAAGAAATAAAAATCATGAAGAAAGAAATTGCAGATTTAAAAAATAGAATACAAATTCTAGAATTAAATTAATTATCTGTAAAAATAGAATAAGAAGATAAAGATCAAGAAGATTTTGAACAACAACTAAGTGAAATGCTAAAAGAAGATGTTCCTGAATCTTCTCTTCATGCATTATACCAGCAAACTCAAAAATTATACCTCAAAAATGGTATATTAAAGTAACATTAAAAATTCCAGATATTCCCAAAGATTTCTCTATAGAATTAATAGCCTTAGTAGATTCAGGAGTAGATTTGAATTGTATAAAAGAAGGAATCATACCCCCTAAATATTTTGAAACAACAAATTCGTCCATTGCAACTGCAGATGGCAAAGATATGATAGTCAAATATAAACTATCAAAAGCCCATATATGTAATAAAAAATTATGTTTACAAACACCTTTTATATTAATTAAAAACATGCAACAAAAAATTATTTTAGGAACTCCATTCCTTCAACTTCTAAAACCATTTATAGTCACAAATGAAGGAATTCAATCTAAGAATATTATATTTTCATTTATAAAACCTCATGAAATGTCTCTACTAGTAGAATTAAAAGAATCCTTAGATTATAAGAAAAATTTCCTCTGCTATTTAAAAGATCAAAATTCTATTGAATATATCGAAAAGGAAATTCAAGGTACTCTAAGGCAATTCATTAAGAAATTTAAAAATAAATTATCAAAAGAAGTATGTTCAGAATTACCCAATGTTTTTTGGAATCGAAAAAAGCATATAGTAAAACTTCCATATATAGACGAATTTAAAGAAGAAAAAATTCCTACAAAAGCCAGACCCATTCAAATGAACTCTGACTTATTAAAATATTGTAAACAATAAATACAATCTTTATTGGATAAAAAATTAATTAAACCAAGTAAATCTCCTTGGAGTTGCTCTACTTTTTATGTTAATAATGCCGCTGAAATTGAAAGAGGAACACCAAGATTAGTTATAAACTATAAACTCCTTAATAAGGTGTTAAAATGGATAAGGTATCCATTGCCAAACAAAAAAGATCTATTAAATAGAATTATAAAGGCAAATTTATTCTCAAAATTTGATTTAAAATCTAGATACTGACAAATTCAAATAGCAGAAGAAGATAAGTATAAAACTATTTTTACAGTTCCATTTGGACATTACGAATGGAATGTAATGCCTTTTGGATTAAAAAATGCCCCTTCCGAATTTCAAAATATTATTAATGATATTTTTAATCCCTATAGCGAATTTATCATTGTTTATATAGATGATATATTAATCTTTTCTGACTCTATACAACAACATTGGCGTCATTTAAAAACATTTAAACATATGATTCATTATAAAGGTTTAGTTCTTTCAGAAAGAAAAATGAAATTATTTCAGACAGAGATATCATTTTTAGGATTTAATATTAAAAATAAAACAATTCAACCCATTAATAGGGCAATTATATTTGCAGAAAAATTTCCAGATGAAATAAAAGATAAAACTCAATTACAAAGATTTCTTGGATGTTTAAACTATTTTTCAGAATTCTATGAAAAATTAGCTTATGATAGAGGAATTTTATTACAAAGACTCAGAAAAAATCTCTCTCCATGGACAAAAGAACATACTAAAGCTGTAAAAAAATATAAAAGAAAAGGTTAAATATCTTCCATGTTTGCATTTAGCCGATCTAGAGTTATTTAAAATTGTAGAAACAGATGTCTCTGATATAGGTTATGGAGGAATATTGAAGCAAAGAAATGATAAAGGAAAAGAACAATTAATCAGGTATACATCCGGATTATGGAATAAAACCAGATTAAAATATCCAACCATCAAGAAAGAAATGTTAGCTATAGTTTTGTGTGTAACAAAATTTCAAGGTGATATAATAAATAAACTATTTTTATTAAGAGTAGATTGTAAAGCAACAAAACATATTATAGAAAAAAGATGTTAAAAATGAAGTTTCTAAGCATATATTTGCTAGAATGCAGGCTACTTTAGCCCAATTTGATTTTGAAATTGAATATATAAATGGTAAAAATAATGCTCTTCCTGATTATTTATCTAGAGAGTTTTTGCAGGCAAAGCATTGACATGGCGTCTAGCTCAAAGACCACTCCCTCTTCTCCTGCCTCATCTTCTTCCTCAAAAACTCCCCCTCTTCCAAAAAATTATAACTTTGAAGTATATTCAGACCAGATGTTTATCTACCTTGAAAAACCAGACTATGAACTTTGTAAATCCAAAAGCCTTGAGGAACATTTTTCCTCCAGTGATAAGGAAAACAAAGTTATACAAGAAATTGGCCGACAGATTTATCAAAAATATCTTCCAAAATATGAATGCTTCATTCCCTCTGCTCTTGGTAAAAATGTGGAATTCTATGAAAGGATTTTATTACAGACAAACTCTATAACCCTGGAGCATGTCACAAAACAACTCAAAGGTGATATGATTATTTATTCAAAGATGTTTATCAAAAGGATTTTATCTTTGGAAAACTGGCTTATCAGTGATCCAAATTCCTATATTCCATTTTCTGAAAGCTCAAAACGATATTATACCTATCCAAAATTCAACTTCTGGAACTATCAGGATGCCTGGAGAAAAGTCTTTCTTCGGCAAAATATTTATTTTTCTCATTCCTGGTGGATCAGGTTTAATCTTTTAAATCCTTCTCAGGACCTCCCTGTTTGGTTTCATGAAAGATTTTGGGAAAGCTGGGGGTTTAAAAAATCTATATTACCAGATGATCTTATTTCCCATTTATCTTTCGATATTTCTGATCCTAAAAAATTAAATAACTTTATAATTCAAGAATCTATTACATGGATTGTCCGTTGGGACTTTTCGTTTTTTATAGAAACAGAGTCCAATTCTTATATAGCTTATTCTTCTTATTTAAAATGGTGGCCCAAATTTGATTTTAAGCTTATCCACCAATCTTATAAATGGTGTCAACACCAAGCTGAGCAAAAGGCATCCGTAGTTGCTGAATCCCTCTGTTCTTCTGCTGCCGAAAGACTTCCTGGAAGATCGGATGAAAGCAAAGAAGCCTTTAAATCTGTCTTGAGAATGATCAAGAGAGATTTCAAGAATTTATCAGAAAAGGAGCAACGACTCAAAGCTTTTGAATTTTTATTTTCCAGTCAGATAGATGATGACCAGATGGATATCTCGTCAGCATCCTTATCTCCTTGAAGTATTCAAAAAATACTCAAGTATTCGGTGCTCAATTATTATTCTCACTTTTGAAAAAGTGGAGAGTAGCAACAAAAGAGTTCAAGTATTCGGTGCTCAATATTCTCTCTTTTGAAAAAGGTGGAGAGTAGCAACGAAAGAGTTACTATTCGAAGGAATCTTATATCTTTCTTTTATAAAGTAAAGCAAAAGTAAAAGAACTGGGATTGTACGACTCCACCATATCCAGGACACGTTTCCCTACTTTCGGTGCTCCAGATTTATCAACCTCTTAAGTCCGCTCGGACTTAACTTCCTTTGAAGTCCGTTTTGCTTTTAGAGTCTATAAATAATTGAGTCCTTCAATTGTAAGAGTATCGAAGAAAATATCGAACTCTAAGTCTTGTATTCTGTAAGTGTGTTGAAGTGTGCTTGAGGTTCATCTGAGTTGCTCTCTACAAAGCTCTCCGACTACCTCTTTGTAAGAAAGTTTGTTTTACTATCTTAATGAAAGTTTGTTTTGATACTTCAATGCTTATTGTTTTATAATGTTATTGTTAGCACAATTACGTAAACAATTAAGAATCTTAAGACAACAAGAACATCAATTAATCATTCAATTACAATCTGAATCTTCTTCTATGTATCATCAATTCTGTAAAGAATAACTAGCCTGGATTATTCCCGATATAAGAACTCTCGAACAACTTATCTCAACATTGTTATGTTAATTCCTGGGTGCAAGTTGCAACCCTTGACTTTATGATAAAATATTATCTTATAAAGAGACGTTATCCATATCCATTTCGTCTACCTATCCCTATATATAGATAAATTAAATTACATTAGCAAACTGATCCGATACATCCAGGTTGCGTGGACACATCCATGCACCCACTCCATTTTCGTGTTTAAAGGGGCATTAACATATATACAAATACAAATTAAATTATTTTTGTAACTCCCCGCTGATAAGGTCAACGATCGCTACCAAAGTACATGATCCATGATAATTAAAGAATATACACAGGTGCAATACACAATTCCTTAAACCATCATGAATCAGGTATCTCGTTAAGTTCAAATTAAATTGGATCCAAATAATAAAATTCATATAATACATACTTCATATCTTCACTAATTTCCCTTTACAAAATCAAATCAAAATAGATCTTTTATATCTGGATTCATTAGGTCATAGTCTTATTTGGTACATCAATCCCATGTTGGTCTTCACCCACATACCTGTTATCTAAAAAAATTAATAAAATGCAATGAGTCCGGACAAACTTAGTAAGTAGAGCATTTAAACGTAAACTAGCAAAACTTAAGGAAACAATATGCGTAAGAATTAAAAAAAAACATAGATTAAATCACAGATCCAAATTCAGTTTAAATTCATATGAAATATATGTCGATGCCCAAGTATACATCAATGCATCATATGCATATCATTTCTCTAATCCATCCAACAAGGTCTTAAATCCAATAAGGAGGTTCGATATCTCACCCCATGATCCAACCTGCTGCACAACCTAGGTTGTCATCACTTCATCCTAGCATGAGTGGCCAACTTTGCATAATACGTATAGATCGCGAAACACTTTTATCCAAACCAAACGTATAACTGATACCCTGCTGTGCCCACCACACAGTTGCAGTAGCGCCTCACCACATTATGCGAACGGCTCTGGTCTCAACCATTATGTTGAGAACCACCAGTCCCACAAACCGGGTCATAACGTATATTATCCAAATCACAAGGGACATATAAGCCAAGTCTGCAACCCACCAATTCCATACTAGTCAGACAAGCAGGTCTGAACTAATGTCATCTAGACTATAATATCTCAATCCCCGATCAGGATGTGCCAACGGTCGTCACTGATGGTCAAACAACGACACTTCACAAATCCTCAATTATAGCCGTGGCTCATGAATATGCTAGCATACCAAGCAATACATGTCAATGTCATAATACACAATGCTAGCATAGACAAAGAGCCAAACTCAGCATCACAACAAATCATCATATCTAATAACATTTATTCATTTAAAAATTATAAAACAATGACATCTGAAACATCCGTGCCCATGACCAACATACAATACAAAATCAAAAGAGAAGAAAAGAGCTCTACTTACCCTGTGTAAATCTTGGATCCATTCTTGTACTGTATTTCGCTATAATGCTCAAATCATCGCACTGAAAAAGAACATTATTCTTTCATTAAATTCTAACTCAAATTAACTCTTTTAATCATGATTTAACATGATACCCTATCCTAAGATGTATGAATACCTTTATGTATCATAGCTTTTGTAATTTAGCCAATATACGATTCCTTGTATAAAATAAATTATTCCAAAATTATCGTTTACGATAAATTTCATTAATTCTAAAACATTACTTTATCCAAGTTGATAAAATAAGTAGTTTGAGCTAGACTTCATTTCATAAAATTACCAACTTACTCCTCTACCTTTTAATTTGTATTTTCTTTATCGTATTCAACTATATTTTATAAATATTCAATTTTATCAATTAAACATCATTCACATATTATTAATTACTAACTAATAATTATTTGAGTTCCGAAACTTAATATGATCACAGGCAGGCCCTCCCTTGATCATATTAACTTTCTGTAGTCTATTTATATCCAATTTAATTCCTAATATTTTTCAAATATTATATAAATTTTTTTCTCATGAATTAATTCAATAATCATATATTTTAACTAACGATGTCATTTTGGATAATTACTATTTAAGTTTCAAATTTCATTTTGATTATTCCTCAATCTGTTCATATTCGTTGAAATCAGATACTGATTTTTCTAAATTTTGATTTATAATCAAGTTAAGGTATTTAAGTTTGAAATTTCTATCATACATTAATAACTACATGAATTAATCAAAATAAATATTTTTATCACAAAATAATAATTATTTATATTTATTTATGTATATTTATTTTGCTGGATAGGGGTATGAGTTTAGAGATGGTTCAAACCACATTAATTATTACTCATATTTATATCATCTAAAATTAGTAATATTTAGAATATATTCTATATCAGATAAAATTTTCAGATGAATCGGATAAACATTTTAAGATGAAAATTCGGTCTTTCATTCATAATAACATCATAAGATCTCACACAAATTTTCATGCTAAAAATCATTCATTTACTATTTCTTTTATATATTTTTTTCAATTCCAAATTTATATACGGGTGGTGTAAATTAAGTTATAACTAATTATAATTGATAATTTAAATCACTAATCACAATTCTGATCATAGGTTTAACACATAGATCATAACAAATAATAAATTTAGTCTTGATCCAAAGATTTGGATCATGAAAATACAGTTTTAATTCAATCTTTAACGGTCTAGATCAACTTATTACTATTTCTACTAAAATGGGCATTATTGAACACATATTTGTAAATGTTAAAATTTAATCATCTATCAAGGTGTCCACACATGATCTAACTTTATATATTTATGTAAAACTAAAATTTACAAAATCTAACGGTTTAGATCATCTAGACTATATATAATCATAAATTCAATGGTTGAGATCATTTTCATGTTGTACATTGGTATATAATCCGTTTGGACCTACCTTGATAACAATTTTAGGCAAGAATTTTTCCAAATAACAACCCCTCAATCATGGCCATATTCAAGTATCAAAAACTTTTAATTCATAGATTCAAATATACCTCCATCAAATTTAATAAATCTGATTTTATATAGACGTTAATTTCTTTTCTTCAAATATGAAAATTTTCTCCTAAATCCAATGGTCCAGATTGATCTCTACCCTTAATCTTTGCTCAATTTAGAAAGTAAGACATAAAATAAATAACAATTAACTTGGATGATGATGATTGATGACTGAGATCACTTGATCAAGGCCCCATCTCCTCTCTCTCTCTCTCTTTCTCATTCTTCTTATTCCAGTCTCCTTACTTATATGCTACAGAAAATTCAAGTAGCTGGCCACCTCAACCGGCCGCCTCAAATATATTAAACTTTTATTTTAATTAATTATTTAATTATCTTGGTTATTAATAAGTCATGTGCCCCTTCTAGATGAAAGAGTGTTGACTTTGGCCAATGCTAATCAAATGACCTGCATTGCTGGATCTTTTTATTTTGCACCCTTTTCTTGTTATTTATCTTACACATCCAATTGCTAAAATTTACAATTTCAAATCCGATTTATTATAAAATATCAAAATACCTCTTATTTTGCTTCAAAACCTTTCCAAATTGATAATAATAACATACTTGAATGTATTCTACATATTCATAGCAAAATTCAAATATTTGGAACATGTGTTATCATACAAAAATTTTTAAAATATTTATGATATACACATATTTGCAAAAATATAAATTTTTCTTCTAAATTTAAAACAGGGGGTTTACATTTTCATGCATGTCAACTATCTTAGAAGTCTTTTATCATACCTTATATGGAAGTTCGATTTCCTCCCCCCCCCATTGTGGGGGTCTAGTTAGGTAGAGTTTCATCTCCAATTGTAACGCCTCAGGCCTAACAGTAAGGTATTGTCCGCTTTGGGCCTCGGACCGCACGGTTTTGCCCCTCTGGGTTCACGCGCATCCCGTCCTTTCCCAAAATGTGCCTCACTGAGATACCTGGCGGCCTCCACTTATAGCTCAGGCTCCCCCATCATCCTAACTGATGTGGGATATCACATTCACCCCTCCTTGGGGCTCCAGCGTCCCCGCTGGACACCATCGGCCGGAGGTCGGGAGTCGGCTCTGATACCATTTTGTAACGCCCCAGACCTAACAGTAAGGTATTATCCGCTTTGGGCCTCGGCCCGCACGATTTTGCCCCTCTGGGTTCACGCGCATCCCGTCCTTCCCTAAAAGGCGCCTCACTGAGGTACCTAGCGGCCTCCACTTATAGTCCAGGCTCGCCCCCCTCATCCTAACCGATGTGGGATATCACATTAAAAAATAGTTCGATCCCAAACACCACATGACCTTAGCCCATCTCTCGCACCACTTTTAACGCCTCCTCGCGCAACTGAGCTCGGGCTAACCGATGTGGGATATCACACCAATAAAGAATTTGTGGAGCTTAGTGCGTCTCCAATATATGAATAGGCTTGATTGTATTATTAAATGTTACGTTGTACATTACTAATAAAAAAAATCTTTTATCCATGCCAACATTTAATCCATTTCATCTATGACAAATTGGGCGATTACAGTTAGACTTTAAAGTTAATTAAGATGTGAATAAACAAAAATACTTACTGAGACTAACCATACTTATATCTATAAAAGGTATTTTTGTCCATTTACATCCTATTGAACTTTGAATCCGCAAGGGTAAAAAGTTCTTACCTAGGGTATTGGTGGTCCAGATTTCAAGTTATGGCTTAGGGAGCTTATCTTTCATTTTTCCAGAGTAATGCCTTCGTAGCTACTTTACCAGTAACATTGTTAGATTTACACATTTGGAATTAGGATTGGAACATGTACTTGAATTGAGTAGTAATTACAAGAATAAAAAAAACTTTGAATCTAATTTAACCAGCAAAATGGGTATGTAAGAAATTAATTTAAAAAAGGCTCCGTAAGTTACATAGAAGTGGAGCCATATAACCCTTCAATTTTTAAAATATTGGTGATTGATTTAAAATCCAATTCATTCATTGTATTTAACACAATTTATTTATATAATAGACCAAGTTTTATTCAACTCAAATACGTAATTGCTCAAAAAATATATATATTTATGTGTAAATTAAGAAAAATGTTAAGATTCATTCGCACATGTATTATAACGTAATAATACTTTATACAATCATTTATTCACACAGTAATGATATTTTAGATGGTTTAAATGTTGAAAATACTACTCAAAATTTATTTTTAATATGAAATTATTTTATTATATTGATTTTACACATTTATAGATGAGGGCCCACGTACAATAATACTAAACAAATGAGAAGATTTTCATGATAATATAAATAATGTTAAATATAGTGATTGAGTAAATTTTTCATCAATCATTAAGATTTTAAAAATGAAAGAAATTATATAGAATAGAGGTTTCAAAAAAGCGAACCCATTTAAAAAAAGTATTGACATGGTGGAAAGACTTTTAAATCATTTATATAAACAATAATAATTTAATTTTTTGTTAGCATGAAGTTAACAGCCTTTAAAATACATATATGACGTAGTTTACAAGTGAATTTTGCTTCTATAAAACTATTATTTTATGTAATTATCCTTCCGTTTTTAATATTTTAATGTTTGATGAAAATTTGCCTAATTTATTATATCTAGTATCATTTATATATTGCGTAAATCCTTTAGCTTGTATAGTATCATTGTGCATGACCCTATCTAAAAAAAATATAAAATTAATATAATAAAATTATATTTTCAACATCTAAACCATCTAAAACATCATTTTTATGTGAATAAATGATTTTATATAATATATTATTATATTTTAATGTGTATGTAAATGAATCTATCATCATTCGTAATTTACACATAAATATATTTTAAAGCAAATTTGGTCTCGCACGTTTGATTTAGATAAAATTTGTCCTCTTTTCTTTTTATTTTGTATATACATTACATCAACTCTTCTTAGATATTACAATCAAGCTCCCATTAACTAGTGATGTTAAATATAATAAATAAAGTAGATTTCTCATTAAATATTAAAATATTAAAATAGAAGTGATTACATGGAATTGCTAGTTACGTAAATGTGACTATTTATAAATTTTCAATCAAAGTGATTTGTTATGCTACAAATGAATATATATGTAAATATAGATATATGAATAAACATAATAAGTGATTTGGATTTGAAAGGGAAGAGCCTATGGATGTGACATTGTGACCTCAACGAATTTTGTTTTATTCAGCAATTTCTAGTCACATATAGCACATTTTTCTTAGCAACTAGCTTTCGAAAATTACTTTTATACCCACAAATGGTGTTTGCCACACTGCAACCCATCCAAGACATCAATATTTTTATTGGTGCTCATCTCCTTACTGTCCCAGTTGCTGCCCATTTCACCTCCATGAGTTCAGCAACCCCATATTCGAATATTCATCCCTACTGATTGTAACAGCGACATCTTCTTCTCTGTTGATCGATTGACAACAGAACCCGGATCTGCCAGTAACCATTTAGCAGGATTTGACCAGATCCTACGACTCCATTAAAATTTGGTGCCGTCAGATGTGAAAATGAGATGCTACTAGATGTTAGAATTGAAGCTAGATCTGTTTAAATTAGGTCGCACTTGCTGCGTTCACATTTGTTGGAGAGGAAATATCTAAATCTAGCACCGATTAAACCTATCCACCTTGAAAGCTAATCGACAACTTCATTTTTCAATTATCAAGTCCGTTTCCATCAGCGATTTTCCTTGATTTCGCCCCAGAAATCGGCAACTAATATTCCAATACTATTTTCCTTGCCAGGCAACTGATGGCTGACTAATGGCAGGCCAAGGCACATATTGGTCATGTCACACATGGGCCAACGACCCACGTGGTAAAATAGTAATGGTATATGTACTGGTGATATTTTAAGCAAAATATATAAGTATGAAAGTAATTTTTGAAATTAAAGATAAAATTCTTAAGTATATTTAAAATTTGCCCAAATTATTTAGTCGATACAAATACTTAGCTATTTTTGAATAATGATATGAAACTAAATATAGCCATGTTTTATATCAAATGCAGTAAAAAGCAACATTTAATTGAGTCATTAAAAGTTAATGCAAATAATAACAAAATATTTTTTGATGGTGAATAATATTAAAGTGTTGGCTGGAATTGTACCAAATGAAGTCAAATTAAAATTCGGCTGCAAAAGCCAATTGGGTTCCTTCCTGTTTTCACGCGGTCTTGCCCACAAATGTGCAGACGTGGTTTTGACTTCTCCCACCTGTGAGCGTCTAGCCTTCTACCTTTTTGTGGTGGTCCAGCTTCTGTGAGTTTATCTCACTTTGATTCAGGTGGAGTTTGGTCTCCACAGAGGATTTAGAAGAGCTTACGTGCCTCCATAAAATGTTTTTTACTTGTAATATCAAATGTAATTTTGGAAATTATAGGTAAAAAATTATTTGGCTGCAAAAGGTATCCACATCTAATAAATCGTATTGCTGTGGATTCATGCATCCCGGTGCTCATTGCCCATTAAATTAAAGTATTTTTCTTTCTTTCCACGGACCACCGGATTGATGACTCAATGCATAATGGCTGCACTGGGTCCCTGCTCCTGCTGTATCTATCCATCGATCGATGTATAAATGCATTAATTGATAAAAGAAAGACATGTTCTAGCCAGAGGCGCCTCGAATTTCTCCCATGGCCACATCCGCAGAAACGGATTCGAGCGTACATCATCATTACTATTATTTAATTCATTTTGGAGGGTGGCCGTTTGCGTCGTCTAGCGTGGCGCCCACGTACACGTGGAATCCGTGTACTGAAAGTAAAAGATCAAAAACAAGGAAAGTGGCCACCGTCCTTGTTGCCGCATGTTAACCGGGTTGCTGAACATCCGGTTCGAACCTCCTCCCATGTGTAAGAGATTTCTTTGCGAGGGTTTTCGTAATTTCGTTTCCAAAAGTTGAGATTGTTGTAATAAATTTCTTCTCATTGTGTAGAGATAATCAACGTGCCTCGTATAATATTAAGATATCATAATTTATAAATTAAAAAAAAAAAAAGAAAATGATACCTTCAAAGGTCTGTTTGCACCTTGCATTGGATAATTTCTACGAATAGTTATTTTTTTATATTTCCAAAATTTAAACAATATAAAATATATGCGAAAATTACTTTAATAGGAAACTTATTATCATAAATATTTACATAAAAGTGATGAAAATTTTTTATATAAAAGTTTTAAAATGGTAGAAAATAATAGGTTATGACAGAGGCAATGATGAAGAATAAATAGAATAAAGTTAAAATAGACAGTAGTTGTGTAAAAATGATTGAAAACTAAGATACTTATATAAAAAATATGAATAAATTATTAAAAAAATAAGATAACTATAGAGAGTTAAAAGTTTTAAATTAAAAAATTTTAGCTTGATATTTTTTATTATTGCCAAACACACCTTAGACGAATATTATTAGAAATTTAGACATTAAAAAAAAGAAAATGAGAAAAATTTATGCGCATAACTATATGTAAAATGTACCAACCGAGCCCTGCTCGGTTGGTCTGCGCAGCTGCCGAAAATTTGCGGTTGGCTGCGGGTCGAGGGTTCGAATACCCTTTCGGCCAAAAAATGTGTTTGGAAGCTTTGGTCTCCCGTCTGGATGGTTGTGGGAGCCGTGGTCTCCCGTTTAGTTGTTGGAAGCTGTGTCTTCCTGATTATTTGGTGGAGCAGTGTCTCCAAATTTGTAAGAATGTCTCAAAGCCTTCAATGTAATATGTGTTGAGATGTATATAAAAATACATTCCAATAAAAAAAAAAAAAACTATATGTAAAATGTGAATCGTAAAGGCGTATATCCCCTCGAGAAAATGAGAGAGAGCCATGCATTCATTCGTTTCATTCGTCGTTGGATTCGAGCATTGACGTGGCAGGATAAGAACCCTCCAAATGCACTTATGCATGGATTTCAATTGTATGCTCCTCTGCCTCCGTGCTCTCAGGTACATATATTTATTTTTTTATTTTTTAAAATTTTTTTATAACGTTGTTAATTTAAATATATTTAACATTTATATCAATTTTTATCATTTTTGGAGTATTTTACATATTTATTTTTTATTTTTAAAAATCAGTGGCATTTTAGTCACTGATTTTCAAAAATAAAAAATAAATATGTAAAATATTTAAAAATAGTAAAAATTTATATACATATTAAATACATATAAATTAACACTTTTATAAAATAATTTTAAATATATATATATATATATATATATATATATATATATATATATATATATATATATATATATATATATCCGGGAGCATGAGGCTTCTATGCTCTCGGGAGCATACCATTGGAATCACTCACGCAGACAACGCTGTCAGATTCCCCTCATTCATTTCCACGCTTATCCCTACGTGTCCGACTCACCTCTGACGCGCGTCCTCAGCCGACCTTCTTGCCAGCCCTGCTGACGCACCGACATAACGGGGATAAGCCGATATACGGACTTGGATTTTTTATTTTTAATTTTTTTCTCGTTTATAAAAATGATTTAGGATTACATTTTAAGTAATTTATCATTTTTATTTTTTTGTTATTTAACTCATTAACAACCCCAATACCATAAATTCACGTTAAAATGGATCAGTGATACAAATGAAATTTTTGTAAGTTATGTTGAGATTTTCTTAAACAGGTTCGAATTTAAGTTAACCTCCAACCCCATAAAGCCGTCTGGACAGTCAACATAAATAAATAATCGAATCAAAGAAAACGCCTTTCCATCCAAGTAAACCCATGGATTAGTAAGCCCCCAGCAAAGCATTTCAATTCAATCCAATTCCACTACCAGACAAGAAGACGCCCATGATAAATAAATAAAGCAGCTGCCTCTGTGCTTTGAAATATTTCGGCCCCTCGCCGCTGCTGGCTTCCTTCTCTTCATCCGGATTAAATGGAGTTGAGTCGAGACGACGGAGTGCTCTCGCCTGCATGCATGGAGACTACTACGGCAGAGCTAGCAAAACACAGCACCCATCTTCCTCCTGGCTTCAGGTTTCATCCCACCGACGAGGAATTGATCGTGTATTATCTCCGGAACCAAGCCAAATCCAAGCCGTGCCCTGTCTCCATAATCCGACAAGTCGACATCTACAAGTGCGACCCCTGGGAATTGCCTGGTCAGTGTCACTCACTAATCAATATATGCATACGTACATATATCATATCATATATGCCTGCATGGCCCGCTTATTATTGCTCTCTCTCGATCTCTGATTTTGTTAGCAAGCGCTATTCATGAAACATTGTGCTAAGTGTATTCAATTAGCCTGCTAAAGTTTACAAATTCTGGGTATATGTTTTTTTTAAAAATTTTTAAGAATTAACAGTTTTAGAGTATTTAAGCCATTTTTTCTTAAAAATGGTTGGTTTTTGAAATTTAGAAGAAAATATATATTCAATATTTGTAAAATAGGTATGACGGTTGCGTTTGGGGGAAGAAAACAAAAAATCACAACTTTATTACAATTGCTATATCTGTTCTGACTTTGTCTTTTTATTCTTAATTATTACTCTTATTATGTTATTATCTTATCTATTTTAAAATTTTTTCAGCCAAACTTTTTAACTATCTTTTCCCCTAACTCCCAAACACGCGCACACTTCGTACGCTTAGGCTCAGAGCATCGAAGGAAAAAATTACACCTATCAGCCCACGATAACAAGAACTTTTGTTAGCTCCGACTAACGAAATCGAAGCCCGGCTCTCTTAATTAGGTAATTAATTCATGATTATTTGTAACTAATTGTTATTATTCGCATATAGATAAGGCGGGAGTGGGTGAGAAGGAATGGTACTTCTTCAGCCCTCGAGACAGAAAATATCCCAACGGGGCACGTCCCAACCGTGCAACGGTGTCCGGATATTGGAAAGCCACAGGCACGGATAAGGCCATTCACGGCGGCTCCAGCTCCCGATCCGGCTCGGAGGCTACTGTTGCTGGGGTGAAGAAAGCCCTGGTGTTTTACAAGGGCCGCCCACCCAAGGGACTAAAGACCGACTGGATCATGCACGAGTACCGTCTCGTCGATGCCCTTTCCACCTCAAGACCGTCCACTAAAAAGATCGATGCCTCTATGAGGGTATGCCACTGTAACCCAGTGAATTTGTGTATACTTCTATTGTGCATGTTAGCTTCATTGCATGCATGCAACTAAATATTTTCTTGAATATAGTTAAGTCAAATTGTAAATTAGTTATTGTAAGAAAAAATTATTGGGTCACTTGCACTTAAAGTTTTACAATTACAATCAAACTTTAATTGATTACTTTAAAATTTATTTGAGTTTGCGGAGGAAAGGAGCATTTTCAATTTTGGGTATGTTTGGAAATGGGTAAAACTTTTGATGAAAAGTTATAGAGAATAAAAGTTGTTAAATGATGTGATATGATAAGGGTAATAATGAGAAATAAATAGGATAAAGTTGAAGTAGATAGGTTAGTTGTGTCGGTAGTTGTGTAGAAATGATTGAAAAGTAGGGTAATTGTATAGAAAAATGTGAAAAAATGATTAAAAATAGGGTAATTGTGAAGAGTGAAAAATTTTAGATTGAAAAATTTTAACTTGACAACTTTTCTTTAATAACAAACACACTCTTTCTTTGTAATGAAATTTTCACATTTAATGTGCTTGCCAAAAACTACTATGACCTTGTCGCCTTCCTTTGAGTGTAAATATGTCAGGGCCTGTTTGGCCAGTGGTATCCAGTGTCCATATATCGCATATATCGCATCATCTACCTTATAAAATCATAATTAGAGATAAACATATACATGCTGACGATACTTTTAATGATTCTTAATGGTGAGCGTATAAGTAAAATTTAGGCAAAATATATGAGTATATTTGAAAATTTTTAAAATTCGTGGGTAAAAATAAAATTAGGAGCATGAGAATATGGGTAATTTTCCCTCTGTTTTAATCTAAAAAAAGATTTATTTCACCTTGATTTACTTTATTAAATTTTGATGAGTTACTATCCTTTTTTTTAGTTAAATTAATATCAATTTCTATTACAATTAGGGGCTGAGATATTTTTACAAAAATTTTCCTTTAGCATTACTATAATTTCCTATTTTTTTGAAGAGAGAGGTGACAACATACTCCTGTCAATTAACTCGGTGGACTCTTCTATTAATGGAGACGACGCTGATGCCGCGTGTGGTGTTAACAGCGTGCGTTTTGATTACTATCCTTCTCCATTTTTCTTTGCTTTTCTTTTCTCGGATTTTCCCGACTCCCAATTAACTAAATAGGTCCCACGGTAAATTACATACAACGAAGTTGATTCTTTAATTTAATTTTATTAGTCTGTAGGGCTTTCTTTCTTTTTTTAATCTCTTCAACCTGTTGGTGCGTTTCAGCTAGATGAATGGGTCCTATGTAGGATCTACAAGAAGCGGCATGCTGCTAAACTGACAGAGCCAAATCAAGATGAGTCATGTTGCACCAACCCAGCCCCATCCCCAGCTGCGCCACCAACAGCTTCCGATCATGACTACGGAAGCAGCGAACAACTGCGAAGATTTCCCAGGCCATGCTCTCGATCTCACTTACTAGAGTTTGAAAGGATGCATCTCCTTTTGGGTGACCGTGCATATGATTGGCTTAGTGGGTTTGAAATGGACAGCAGTGTCAGCAGTGGCAGCAGCATGGACAATTGCCAAATCCCCTCGGCTGCTGCTTTTTTTCAGTAGTCTGTGGAATCCACCCATCATCAATTTCAATTTCAATTTCGAGCCCATCAGCGAAGCTTTGCCTGCAACCCCATCGCGGAATTTTAATTGATAGTTTTATACAGATACATAGATCAATATGGAGGGGAATCGGGTCTGCTGATAATGACCCTCTTTAGGTTATCTACTTGTACATAGATACATAGATATGTAGTTCGATACACTCATACACCCCAGCTTGTAATTAATTTCCATATATGCGTTTGGACTGTAAAATGATAATGCTATATACTTAAACCGTAAGTTGTATCAAAAAGCGGGAAAACCGTAAGTAAGTTGCTTGCGTACTTGCTTGACTTGGAATAAGAACAGATATTAGTAGCAGGTCTATGTCAGTCTCCCCATCATCTGTTGTTGTCAGAAGAGACGGGACGAATCTCCTGCGTAACCGTTTTTAATTTTTAGGAGAATCCCATGTATATTCACGAATTTCGACCTTAATTCCTCACATGAATTTTTCATACAGTTGATCACTTCTAGTTAGACCCACATTGATGGCTTGGTTTGCCAACGGATATAAATAGTCCATTTTCTCGATCCAGAGTATGGCCCTCCCTCAAAATGGGTGATTTTGGAGACAACTCCATTGGTGGAATCTGCACTGAAGCCCTACTTGGAATTCATATCAGATTTATTAAGTTCTAACAAAGTTCTTTTTCTTTTTCTTCTTCTTTTTTTTTTTTTGAGATAAATAAATTTCTTTTTAAGGCATGCAGCTTTCAGTGTTGGATGGAGAGATTCATGCTCTTTCAGGTCGGGCATTCTGGTAACGAGTTCATTATGCCTTGTTTCCAGGCCTCTGTAGTTAGGAAGATGAAGGACCCAGAAATGTCAGTGCAGGTGACCTTAAATCTACTAGCTTAGAAGCCGCCTGCGAGTTCTTTTTCATTCTACTCCATCGAGTGATTCAAAACGACTCCATTTTGAGTAGACTGATCATACCATGATGGCATGTATGTCTGGTTGTCCAGCTGAGGTTTCCCACTCTTATCGGAAAAGAGCGGATAGGCTTTTGGAAGCACAAATTTTTTCGTAGAAGCTGCCACTAACTCCAAAGGTTTTCTTGCGCATATACCATACAGGCATTTCACGCCTTCTCCATGCATTTTTTCAAAGCCAAGGTATGTAAAAGTAAATAATGTAAATATTATCATAGTCATTGTTGCACACCGACTTAGGAAAGTGATGTTGAGCCGTGTATGTAATATAATTTTTCAAGATCAATAAAACATTTATGGAAAAATCAATTATTTCAATTAATAATTTAAAAAAATTCAAAATTCACTTTCACTAGTCATGTTTTCATTATTACATCAAGGCACAAAAATAAAATAAAATACAAATTCATCATTCTCAATAAATATTTTTGAAAATTTTTAGGTAATCCAAACTCTAGTATACCATATGATTTGGTACACCTATAAAAATAACGGGTTAATTCGAACATGATTAGCAAGTAAAAAATTATTTGGAAACGGGTAATGACCCATATTAAAACTTAATTAATGATAAAAATAATTATTTAATTTAATAACTTAAAATTTAAGCCTTGATAGCAAAATTAAACTCTTTTATTGAGTCAAGAAGTATAAAAAACATAGAAATAGACTACAAGATCATAAAAATCGGAACTAATTTGCATAATTTATGATTAACCGAATTTAGATGGTAGAGACTTTTTTTCACATCATTGCTGCTCTCTGTGTGGCTTCTATCATCTTAATTGGATCCATTAGATGTTCTGGGCTTAGCCCAGGCACAAACAAAAGTTCACGAGTCAAAGTGCAATTTACACTAAAAATGTCATCTTACAAGAGCCATAAAGAGTGTTCCGGTCTTTTACAACCTGTCGTTCCAAGGGGCCGTCTTCGACTAGTCATTGAAGTCATTCGATTGAATGAAAATTTTGTGAGTCGTTGGATTATCTCTGCTACCAAAGGCTTGGCGGGAGCAATTAATGTGTATAAATTTTACACACAGGTTCCTCTGCCAGTATGGAAATTTTACAGGCAGCCCCCATTATAAGCTCCTCCCAAGGCGCGATCCTCTTTCCCGATCTCTCCTCTAGCTATTTTTCCCTTTCGTGCGTCTCCCTTCTCCGGTCTCCCTCCTCGCTAGTGGCATCTCCTTCCTCGTTGGCAACTCCCTCCCTCATTTCTTCTTCCTCTCTCAGAATGCTTGCGCTCGTGCGCTCTCTTCCTCCTACTGCCTCATCACCGGTCAATCTTCCCCCACGCCTCAGCCCCCGATGTAGTTGGTATTACTCGCATTCATCTTCTCTAGCGAGATCTCTAAATAAAATATGTTTTCTGTCATCCCTTAGCCTCACTTGAAAGAAACAAAGTCCCCCTCCAATGATATTCATGCCATAGTACGAAAAAGCCAATTATTAATATTTTTCTTTACTACCAAAGGCCTTGGATTTCTCTGGTCATGGTGAAGGAGAAATTGAACTAAATCCTACTAAAAGGACCTTTTTTTTTTTTGATGAAAAGGATAGCCTCTGTCCCTACTCCCTCTCAATTTGAGAGAGGAGAGGGGCAGAGAAATCCAACAAATTTATTGCCAAAAAATTGTCTGTACAAAGTTTTTCAATCACAGCTTGGGGTGGAACGCCCCACCACAATAGATGGTCCGAAGTTGAGACCGAGACCATATCAGCTAAGGAGTGCGCGACGACATTTCTCTACCTTAACACATGATGAACAGAAAAGAACTTTAGATCCTTGCATCGTTATACCATTTGGCAAAGAGGTTAGTACTTAATTTCATAAGTAGCTGGCCGAACCGGTGACGAGATCGGTTTTTGTGAGGAAGATGTAGCATGTTGGCAGCGAAGGAGATGGATTTTAGTGGCGGTGGCTACGATTGAGATTGAGGCTAGATCTTTGAAGACAATAGGAAGAAGAAAGATGGAGCAGATATGGCACTGCATGTTCGATCAACGATTTCCATATGGGTTTGGGCGACAATGGGTTTGGATTTTCTTGGCAAAAATCAAGAGAATCATTCATGGCAGTAGTTATATTTAGTTGTTATGCTGCAGGTTTTCAATGGCGGTACCAAAGCTATTAGACATGCTAGCTTAATTGAATTTGAAATCGATAAGTGCAGGGGTCGTGTAGCAGCTTACACACGCCGTCCCGTCACTCCAACTAGTGTTTGACATGCCTTAGATTTTGTTGACAACAAAATAGCCATCATCCTACCGCGATCCACCAGCAATCAAAATTCCGCTTTCATTGACAATGGAAGCGCTTTTTTGTTCAGTACTTTGTTCCTTTGCAAAATCGCCAGTGCCCTTCTTAGAAATTTCCTTTGTAGCTAGCGTCCATTTCGACATGAGAAGAGCTGTTGAATAGGAAGGACATGGTCTAGCGAGTGGGAGGAGATGCTCAGCGTGAGAACAACTCGAACCACATTCGTAATGTCTGGAACGCCAATCTAGATGTTGAATTCGCACTCATCCTTGGGATTACGGACGAATACCCTACATCTCGATGGACATTAAATTCTCCAGCAGCTCGGCACCTTCAAATCCACTTCTAACTTCCACTACCATACCCAACACGCTCATCCAATTTGGCCGATCTAATCAGCAACATCGATAATTGAATGAGTTCGATTGGCAATGGGGCAGCAAGAGAGAGAGAGAGCATGCAGAGAGAGGGAAAAGAAATGAGCGAGGGAGAGGGTGAGACTCATGGGCATGACGCTTCCTTGACAAGGGCCTGCCAGCAAAATTTCTTTGCAGTAATTGCTCCCAGCTACTTTAGTTTTGTCAGAGTTAATCCAACCGCCACGAATAAGCCCGCGCAATCGAACAGTAAGCAGGTATGATCAAAAGCAGCCCTCATCTACGACCGATTCGGAGATGATCAGTATTCCACATTAAAAAAAAAACCTTAAAAAAACATGTTCTTTCCCGAAATTTGAGGCTAGACCCTAGATCTGTAGTTCTTTTCACGAAAAAGACCTTAAAAAACATGTTCCTTTTATGGTAAAAATAATTATTAAAAACATTCAAAAATCATTTTGTGGATACAAATGGAAATCGGTAAGATAGATTGGTGTCTCGTGTATTGCTAACGCTCTATGATTAAAATATTTGAAATTATTTCAATAAAAACTATCCTCGTGAGATTCAATGTTTTTCAGCAAATCAATTAAAATTCATTTAGTGGTACGAAATTATAAAGTTATTAGACACAATGAATCTTTCTAATTAAGATGAATTCTAAAATGGCAGTTAATAGTCGCTAATAATATGATTTTTTTTGTTTCCATCTAATTACAGTACCATTTTAGATCCAAAATATCATCATCGATCCCGCCTCTGTTTAGAGTTGCATCAACGATCAGGACTACGTATCAAGAGGCCCTTTTGCAGTGGTGTGGTCCCACACCCTCCCAGAAGAAAAGTTCGCTCGCGGCCGAAGAATCGAGACATCGATTGCCGTGCTCAGGAGCTCTGTAGCTGCTTCCACCGCACGCCTCCCTCCCATGCGCGAATTACGAATTGAAACTTTGAAAGGCGATACCCAGCTTTCCTTTTTCAAAACGTATTTGTTTTTCAAAAAAAAAAACTTTTTAACCAAAAATATTTTAATTTAAAATTTTTTACTCTCTATAATTATCTTATTTTTAATTATTTCTTCATATTCTTATACAATAACCTAATTTTTAATCATTTCTACGTAACTATTCATATATCTAACCTATTTAAGTTTATTCTCTTTAAATCCATCATTAACCCTATTATATCTCATCGTTTTCACCGGTTTCAAAAAATTTTAAGCAAAAAAGTTGTATTATTTTCCAAACACACCTCTAATATTTTATCCTAAAAATTAAATTACCTTTTCCAACGTTGTCCAATGTAATATTGTTTTCTTTTCTTTTAAAAGATCCATTAAATTCCATATATAAATATATACATATATATATATATATCTATGAATTTTACCTAGAATTTTATTTATACCTATGAATTTTATTTTTAATTTTACTAATATCCACTAACTTTCAAAAATTCTAAATATATCAATGTATTTTGCTTAAAATTTTACTTATACCCATGTTTTCAGGGATACGTTAAAAATTGCCGTTAGAGGTCGTTAGCTCGATATAAAATAATGAATTCGTATATCTATAATTATGATTTTATAGTTGAAAATTATTATTCTAATTAATTTCTAGTAATTCTACAACTAAAAATCCTAAAAAGCACATTGAATTTGCCTATTTGGAGATAATGTAGAAAGCATGGCCAACTTCGTGCAACACATGACCCCTAAAAGTAGAGGTGCAACTAGGGTCGGATTCACCCAAACCTTAATATTAGAATTCGGGTTCAGGTTTGGGTTAGGTTCGAACTGGTTTGGCATTGATTTCGGTATTGGTTTCGAGTTGAAATTCGGATCACTTTCAAACTAATTGAAGTTGAAATTACCAATAAAGATAATAAATTTATCAAACGTTATTGTATCCGCGTATGAATAATTTATATGTGAATGTTTTGATGAAAGTTGGTCTTTTAATTAAAAGGTAATTCTCAATGCAATGAACATAGTAGATTTACACATAACAACCAAGGTAAGGAAAATAAATGAGATTACGTGAAATTACTATCTAAAGTTTAATTGAAGTGAAACTTATATATCTCATAATTAATTTTAAAGAATTGATATATTTATAATTATTTGTAAATAAAGTTAATGCAGATATAGTATATTCAATTTTTATAGACAAATTTATATAACATTTAGTTTTTAGAATAAATATTTTATAGTTTAATTAAGTTATTATTATATAAATAATTTGTATCACAATTATAGTTGAAATACTTAATGCATAAAAAATATAATTATTTAGTTAAATTAGGAAGAATATCGAGTTCAGACCTGATTGAGTATTGGTACCGGGTAGATGCATACCTAGCATTTGTTTCGGGTTTTCACATGTTTGGTTGAAATCAAGTCCAATTTTAAAACAATTTCGAAAATAAAATTTAAATTCGAATTTGAAACCGAGTCGGGTCGAAGAGTTCAGAATGAAATCTAATTGAGTGGGTTTGATCGTTTTGTACGCCTTCTCGTAGCACGCTATACAGTTCCATAAAATAGAGTCCATGGGTTTCAACTATGTCCTCATTGAACCCACACATACTACATTTAATAAAGTTTAATATTTTAATGCACGTAGATACATTGAAATTTTAACGTGCTTTGGTGCAAAACAACTTTTTATAAAATTTTTGTTGAATTTCTAAAAAATTATTAATCTAAGTATATGTAATATCTAAACTCAATTTTACCATTTCCGTACATGTGTATATATTTTTAATTTTTAAAATAAAGAAATTTTAGTCATTTTTAAATGACTAAAATATCTTTATTTTTAAAAATAAAAATATATACACATATTCAAAAATAGTAGAACTTAATATATAAATTAAATACACTTAAATTAATAATTTTATAAAAAATTTAAATTTTGAAAAAATGAGTTTTGCATATGAGTGTATTGAAATTTCAATGCATTCAAAAGCATCAAAAAACACCTCTTTAATAAAAATTAGGATTTTTGCATTCATATAAAATGGAGTTGATCCATTGTTTGACATATGCGGAAATCTAATTTATTGATGACTCAAAAAAGATAAAATCATACTTATCAGACATATTATCTATTTATTGGAGACATTTATTAATAAATTTATAAATAAAAATTAAAAAATTAAAAATAAAATTCATTATAAATAAAAATATAAACGTATATTTTAAATATAAAAGATTGCAAGATAAATCTAGTATCAAATGACATATAACTTTCATATTAGTAAATTAAATCAGTGATGTAAAAACAATAAGTAAAGTTTTAAATAAGTAATAAGCTAAAATTTTTCAATATAAACTTTTTTATTTTCTGTAATTACCATATTTTTTAATCATTTCTTCACATTTTCCTAATTCCTATACAACTATCATACTTGTAATAATTCTAGGTAAGTACATACATAATTAACTTATCTATTTTAACTTTATTTTTTTTATTTACCCCTATCGAATAATATCATTTTTTTACAATTCAAAAATTTTATATAAAAAAAGTTTAATCTAAAAGTTTTATTACTCTCAATTATAACTATCCATATAAAATATAACTTTCATATTAGTCAATCACATCAATGATGTAAAAATAATAATCAAAGTTTTAAAATAATATTTACATTATAAAATTAAAACTTAAATATATAGCGTTATTCTAAATAAATTTTTATCTTAAATTTATTTCAAAAACTTTATATATTCTTATTGTTTTCTTAAAAAATAGTTATACTAGGTTTCCAATTTTTAAAGATAAATCTACTATCAAATGACATATAATTATCCATACGAAACATAACTTTGGTATTAGTAAATTACATCAATGATGTAAAAACAATAACCAAAGTTTTTAAATAATATTTACATTATAAAATTACAACTTAAATATAAAATGTTATTCTAAATAAATTTTTATCTTAAATTTATTTCTAAAACATTACCCATTCTTATCTTTTTTTCTTAAAAAAATTATATTATATTTCCAATTTTTAAAAATTCCATTTTCGTTCTTGCTCAAGGATAGTCATGACGTTCACAAAAATCAACCGTCCTAAGCATTTTGATCAAAAGATTTAACCCATTTTCTAACCTAAAAAATTATATTTTGAGCGCCCTCAAGCCCAATGCTTTACTTCCTTTTTTTATCGATAAAATTGTCGATTTTACTGGTAGATAAATCGATTTTTATTCGGATAACTTGATTTTATCGGTGACAACATACGATTGATGGGAAATAGAATTAATGGTTTTATGTTTATCACTTTATAGTTCAGCCTCCAAACGATAACATTAGCCATAAATCGAGATGTCAAGTGTTGACACCCCATAAAAATGAAAAAAAAAATAATAATAATAAAATTTCAAATGGGCTTACTATCATTTGTTATACATATTCAAGGTTTTGTGGATTTATTTTGGATTTTTTTTAACCCATATATTTGCAAGCCCAAAGTTGTGTAGGGTCCACGGGCCTTCAACGCTTCAAGCCCACTACGGTGGTAACGACCACTAATCCATATGGCAAATCAAGGGCAATCCCCATTCAGGATGAAGTGAAGGATACTTTCTCGAGATGGTTGGAGCGGAATCGACATGATGAATGGTTTGGATTAAACAAATAATCAATATTTTAAGAGATTTTAAGGGTCAAAATCAATTTGACCAAAGAAAGAGGAGAATTTGCAATATTTTCAAGTGCTAAATAAAATTGATAAATCCAACTTATTAAGTAAAAATCTAAACCGTTAAAATGAATGGAGCACATCAATAAATGCGGGCCCTATCAAGAATCAAAGAAAATATGTAATAATCAAGACATAAATAAAAGGTTAAAAATACACGAAATCAATGGCTAAAAAAGATTTGACTTACAAGTCAAGCAAAACCATGGGCCCCATTAGTGGTTTTCAAAAACCACTCATAAAATTACCAAAAAGCCCATTTTTGTTAAAATTTTACAAAAGAAAGAAATATGGAGTTGTGCAAAAAATCAAAAGAAAATACTAATGTGCAATTTTTCAAACTCAAAAGCCTATAAAAGGACCCCCCTCCTCTCATAAGGGGAGACACAGTGAAAAGCCTCCCAAAAATCAGTCATTCTCCCTTTTTCTTCTAAGCTTATTAAAGACCCATTTTTTCATCTGTTTTTTTTTTTAAAAAAAATAAAACGAAAAAAGCTCAAGTTTGCCTGTTGCCGCACCAATTTGTCTTCTTCTCAGCATCCAAAAAAGAATTTTTTGAGTGTTCGGTTCCAACGCCTTTTTGCATAGCTTTCATTGTCCTTTTTTTAAAAAAAAAAAATCAAAAGAACGGAAAGCCAGAAATATCTGCCCGTTCTCTACTTCATTCATCCTTATTAAAAAAAAAATCAAAGGCAAATACACTCAGCACGTTATCCTTCTTTTTTTAAAAAAAAAATCCAAAAAGCAAAACCCACCAGCACGTTAGCCATTCTTCTTTTCATATATTTTCATTTAAAAAAAAAAAGAAAAGGTCAAGAAAACAAGTCTCCAGCACGTTTTTTTTTCTTTTCCATTTTTCATTTTTTTTCAAAAAAAAAACAAAACAAATTCCAGCACGTCTTCTTTTCTTCCTTTTCATTATTTTTTTTTTTAAAAACCACCCTTCTTCACCTGCTCCAAAAAAAAAATCCGTGCATTATCATCTCAAAAAAAAAATGATAAAAGCAGAGTAGGTAAGAACTCCATCCCGTCCTTTTTTAGCATCACCGCCTTTCCCTCACCTTTCTTTTTTCGTTTTTTTTTCTGAAGAAAGCTACGGCCCGCCCCTTTTCTTCTCAATATCATTTTTAAAAAAAAAGCACCGGCACCAGCACGCTTAAAAAATATATATATACAAAGCTACTGTTAAAGATTTTTTTAAAGCTTTTTTTTAACTGCTCATGATCTTTTTAAAAAAAATATGTATGCAACAAGTACATGTTATTATATTTATAAAATAAATATATAAAAAAACCATAAAATCAAAATCACCATAAGAAAAATTTTATTTCCACGCAACAAGAACAACTACTCGCATCCAACTTTCAGATTGAGTTAGGGCCTCTAAAAAAGCCTAGGGATTAAATTCCTGCCTCCACCCTCCTGAGCTTTTACATAAAAAAAATATATGTTAATTTTTCGCACTCCTAGGACCGATGTACTAGAAAAATAAAGTTGTATTTTTTCTAGTTGTGAGTTCACCCAGAAAATTTCTGTCTTTCAGTGTCTTATTGTACACGGACTAACCACCATTATATGGTTAGTGGCGACTGCAAAAGTTAATACATTAAATTTTATCAATATTTATACATATGTTACTAACTGTTAATTGCGTCTAATTGAGATACATATTTGTGCTTGACTAACTCGCATCATTTGAAAATCTTTAAAAACTTGCATCATCTAAAAGTCTTAACGTTTGCATCTCCCTTCTTTAACCCCCATGTCTATACCTTTTATATTTTTTCCATTTCTGATCTTGAACCCCTTTTCTACACCGTTTATATTTTTAATTTTTGTACGTTTAATTTCTGTATCTGACTTGCATCACGGCTAACCCGCTAACTCGCTAACTTGCATGTCATACTTATTTTCTTCTCTGGTGTATGCACATTTTATTTTCTCATTTTAGTTCATAGTTATATATAATTTTTTTTGAGCCTACATTATACTTTTTTAGGCCCATTTGCCGGCCCATCGTAGTGCGCTAAAAACCACGTGCTACAGTTTGGCGACTCCACTGGGGACCACTAGGAGTGCTAATTTTCATTTTTTTAGTAAAAGCTCAAGGAGGGTATTTTTCTAAAAAAAAAAATCTTTTTTTCTCTCTTTTTCTTTTTTTTTTTTAAAAAGGAAAAAAATAAGTAAAAGTTTTGAAGAAAAGGATTCTAACGCCCTTTTGTTTTTTTTTCTAAAAAGAAAAGGAGATAAAAAAAATTTTATAGCCCTTTGCGAGAGATCCATAGAACTTAAGCATCACTTAGTATTAAAAATTTACCCATATAGCAAGAATAGCGCATAAAAAGAAAATACTACCATCCCGTAGTCCAGTAGTCACCAGGTCCAAAACAAATCAAACAAAAATGGCTGAAGCAACACAAAACAGGGGAGGATCATCCTCAAATCATCCGGTTACAAACCTCACTAGCGTAACACTACGAGTAGACAAACTAGAAGGAATGTTACTCAAAGTTTTAGAAAAGTTAGAAAACTTACATCCATCTAGGAATTCAGAGGACAACAGAGAAGACTTATCTACTAGTAATACAAATAAAGAAAAAGAAATAGATCATTATGAAGAGAAAGAAATAATTTTAAAACAAACTACAGATAAAATAGAAAAGGTAACGGAAACTCTCCAAGCCCAGTTAAAGCAATTAGAAGATAAAGTAAGGCTACACGGTGGGGAAGGGTTGCCATCTTCAAAAATTAAAGACCTATGTCCTTTTCCTAATATTACCTTACCCGATAAATTTGAAATACCAGCTTTACCCCATTATGAAGGAGATTCATGTCCTAAAGCCCACCTAAAAGCTTATTGTGAAATCCTGTACCCTTTAGTAAAAAAGGAGAAAATTTTAATACGCTTATTTCAACACAGTTTGAAAAAAGATGCTTTAGAATGGTATACATCATTAGATTACAAGAAAATTAGAACATGGGAAGAGTTATCATCGGCATTTTTAGAAAGATTCTCTTATAGATTAAATTCAGCACCTAAAAGGGTCGATTTAGAAGGTCTAAAGCAAAAACTCAATGAAACTTTCTCTGATTTTGCTGCTAGATGGAGAGCTCTTGCCGCCAAAATGAAAGTGCCCCTCCCCATAAGTGAGCAAATATCCATAATAGTAAATGCAACTCACCCCAGTATATCAGGTTACCTTATCTCCTACCCCTATACCAATTTTGCTCAGTTAATTCAAGCAGGGGAACAAGTAGAATCGGGAATAAGGCAAGGAGTAATATCACCATGGCTCCATCAGAACGGTGCGGTTAGGAAAAAGCCGGAAGTCAAAGGTGCAAATAATATTGGAAATAAAGCACAAGAGGTAAATACAATCGGGACACCTGAGAGGGAAAAACCAAGAGAGGCTAGAAAGACTTTTAGGAAATTTACTAGAATAGCGATGTCATATACTGATATCCTTAGCATGCTGATCAAGAAAAATATTTTAAGTCCACTACAGCCAAGACCACCACCCAACCCACTACCAAATAATTATAGAGAAGAAGAATACTGCGCATACCATCAAGGAAGAGGGCACTCAACTGATCGATGCTTTACCCTAAAGCATGCGATCCAAGATTTAATTAACGAAGGGAGAATTAAAGTAGATCACAGTGTGACAAACAAAAATGTCCTACAAAATCCTCTACCAAGTACCAACACATAGAAATGACACTCCAAGAACAGTAAATTTAATATCTCCTGAACACTACGATATTGGTCAAACTTTCTAGCTTAATATGATACGGATAGTGGAGCCTGAAATAATCCTAAAAGTTGCCCCACAGAGAAACCCTCGTAATTATGTCTCAACCACTACAGAAACTTTGATTCTACCAGGATTCAAAAATTTGAGGGTAGCAAATTAGGAGGAGAAAATTTCCTATGACTCACATCGTGTACCATGGAAGTACCCAAAACATCCAAAATGTTCAGAAATAGGAAATATTCAACCAAACGGGAGGATAAATAGGCGAGAAATAAATAACAATCCTCCTATTTTTGAAAAAGGAGAAAATGCAACTTATGATATAGCTACCCAACTCAAATCACTACCCGCACAAATTTCTATATGGGAACTACTATGCACTTCTACTTTGCATCGTGAGGCCTTTACAAAAATATTAAATAAAGCTTACATTTCAAAAGAGGTTGAGCCAGAAACAGTGGCTCACATGATAGGACAAATTACCTTCCAAAATTCCCTCACATTTACAGATGAGGAACTCCCACCTAAAGGGTGGTGCCATACACACGCTTTAAATATAACAGTCCAATACAAAGATCTCAAAGTCTCATTTATAACTATAGATAATGGGTCTAGTTTAAACGTATGTCCACTAAGGACAATTAAAAGGTTAGGCATCCCCATGGACGGTCTTCGCCCAAACAATATTCGGGTTCGAGCATTTGACAATACCATTAGGAATACCCTGGAAGAGTTAGATATTAATTTAACCATCGGGCTAGAAAACATGACTATAACCTTTCAAATCTTAGAAATACCTGCTTCATTTAATATGTTGCTAGGGAGGTCATGGATACATCAGGTAGGCACCGTTCCATCCTCACTACATTAAAAAATTAAATTTGCAACCAATGGAAGAATAGTCGTAATCAGCGCTGACCCTGAAATAATCATTCCGATGGAGGAAAATACAAGTCATGAAGTTCCTCTAGTAGAAGCTTATGAATCACCCGACCCATTACCATTTGCTGAATCACTTATAGAAAATATAAATTTTATTCCCTCGGGACCCCGAATGTCAGATAAATATGTAATTACACCAGCAGAAAGGCAAATCAGTCAATATAAAATAAGACATAGATCAAAAGCCAATTTAATCAATATTCAAGAAAAAAAAATAAATATGGTCTGGGTTATGACCCAGAAGAAACACGATTAAAGAAAACTAAAAGCCAAAATATTTTCTCAAGCGCAGGGTTTTTCTTACATGATTTAATAAAAGAAGAACAACTAGATACAATATTAATGATTCAAAATACAACCAATCAAGAGGAAAAAAATGCTTTCAAAACAAGCAAAAGAAATAATGAAAATAGATGGTACGCAATGCCAACCTGTTCAACAGCCCCTTTACAAAAAATTCCTCTCCCATCACCAAGTTACAAAAGAGGTCCCACTGAAAAAGAACTTTGCGCTAGCATTTACTGTGCCCAAACAGCTATAGAATCCTCAAAAGAAAACAAAAATAAGGGAGGAAGAGAGGAAGAATTGCAAAAACAAATGGAGAAAATGGAAGGCAAAGACATGGCGGTCACTAAAGATTTTGAAGTCATCAATTTAGGAACTGAAGACGACCCCAAAATGCTAAGGTTAAGAAAACAACTATCTAGAGAAGAAAAAGATATGATGATAACTCTCCTTAAATCAAGGTTAATAAATTTTGCTTTTTCTTATAATGATATGCCTGGATTAGATGAAAATCTTATCACTCACACACTCTCGATAAAAAAGGAAATTAAACCCATAAAATAGAAGCTCAGAAGAATAAAACTGGAATGGGTTCCTAAGATTAGGGATGAGATTATTAAGCAATATAATGCTGGATTTTTAAGAGTAAGTCATTATCCTGAGTGGTTGGCCAACATTGTACCTGTACCAAAAAAAGATGGCAAAGTTAGAATGTGTGTAGACTATAGGGATCTTAACAAGGCAAGTCCAAAAAATGATTTTCCTTTACCTCATATTGATACCCTAGTAGATAGCACAACTAGATATAGTTGGTTTTCCTTCATAGATGGTTTTTCAGGCTATAATCAAATCAAAGTGGCACCAGAAAATCAAGAAAAAACGTCTTTTATCACTCCGTGGGGCACATTTTGTTATAAGGTTATGCCATTTGGACTAAAAAATGCCGGAGCTATCTATCGGAGGGCAATGACTGCTGTTTTTCATGATATGATGGGTAAGGAGGCGGAAGTTTACGTGGACGACATTATCATGCGTTCTCATTCTTTTGTTAACCATTTACAAAATTTAGAAAAATTATTTGATAGAATGGAAAATTTTCAACTCAAACTTAATCCAAGTAAGTGTGTCTTTGGAGCTAGAAAAGGGCGACTGTTAGGATTTATTGTAAGCAAAGGTCAAATACAGGTAGATGGTGAAAAAGTAAGAGTCATCCTATAAATGCCCCCGCCCAAAACCGAAAAAGAAATTAGAGGAATATGAATTGGAAAATGTATAGATGAAGAGACAGAAGCTACTCATTGGAAAATGTATTTCGATGGTGCACAGAATATGAATGGTGGAGGGATAGGAATCATTTTATATGACCCTAAAGGGCAACTTATTATGATAGTAAAAAAAATCTTATTTCCATGCACCAACAATGTTGCGGAATATGAAGCATGTCTAACTGGTATTAAAGAAGCTTATGATTTGGGGGCAAATAAATTAAAAATATTTAGAGACTCACAATTGGTAATTAATCAATCCACAGGAGAATGGGAAACTAGAGATGAAAAGTTGAAACCCTACCAAATTGCCTTAGCCAAGTTTGTAAGTCAATTCGAAGAAGTTACTTTTTCATATAGTCCAAGAAATCAAAATCAGTTAGCAGATGCCTTAGCCAGCCTAGTCGCAGTTATAGATATCCCGTATGGTTTAGCTTCACAAGAACTTCGAATATACATAACAAATAACCCAGCCCATTGTCTATCTATAGGAGAAGAAAGTATTGCAAAAGATAAACTAAAACCTTGGTATTACAACATAAAGAAATATGTCAAAGATCAAATCTTTGAAGAATATGCAAATTCTGTGGATAAGCGCACCATTAGAAGACTAGCCTATCACTTTGTAATAATTGATGATATACTATACCGTAAATCTTATAACCAATTATTATTAAGATGTGTGGATGAAGAAGAAGCTAAAGAAGTAATGATTAAAATACGTGAAGGAGAATGTGGTTCCCATATGAATGGAATGATGCTCGCAAAGCAAATTATACCCCAAGGTTACTATTGGTTAACCCTAGAACGAGACTGTGCTCATTTTGTGAGCAAATGCACCAAGTGCCAGGAACATGGGAACCTTATCCACACCCCGGCTAATGAATTACATAATATGACCACTCCTTGGCCATTTTCAACATGGGGAATAGATATTATAGGAAAAATATCATCGAAATCATCAAATAATCATGAGTATATTCTAGTAGCGCTAGAATACTTTACTAAATGGGTAGAAGCTACTTCTTTTCCAATAATTAATATCAATCATGTTATTAAATTTATAAAACATAATATTTTGACAAGATTTGGTGTGCCCAATATTTTGCTTAGCGATAACGGAACAGTATTTACAAGTCAGAAAATGCAAAAATTTTTACGACAGTATAAAATTCAACATCATAAATCAAGCCCTTATCGACCACAAGCTAATGGGGCAGTGGAAGCCGCTAATAAAACCTTGATTAAAATATTAGGAAAAATGGTGGAAAGTTACAGGAATTGGGCAGATAAATTACCCTTTTCATCATCGCTTTAAAAAAAGAAAAGAAAGAAAAAAAATTGAAAAAAACACGACATTTTTCTTTTTGCATAATCACTCTTTTTCGATCTTGTAAAAAAAAATTCTAAAAAAAAAGGGGCCCGACATTTTTCTCTGCGTAATCTTTTCTTTTCAATTTTTGTAAAAAAAAAAATTTCAAAAAAAAAGGAAATGCATCATAAAAAAATGTTGAATATGCATAACACGATGAAGCTCATTTTCAATTTTTATAAAAAAAAAACCAAACCTCTAGCCCCATCGTTCCTCAACCTCTTTTCCATCTTTATTTATATATATATATCAAAAGGGACCAAGCACATTATATTCCTTGAGCATTATCCCCCTTTTTCATGTGTTTAGAAAAAAAGTGGGAAGACGAAAGATAAACCTCCTGTCAGTCATCTTTCTTTGATTTTTATAAATATATATATAAGAGGGTCCAGACCACGTAGGCAAAGGCCCGAACCCTTCCATGCTCGTTCTTTCAACATGTTACATGGGTGTGTTCTGGGCGTTGGATTTTTTTTTCTTTTTTTTGCTGCTGTTAAAATACACTTGGAGTAGACTAAAAAAAAAACTAGTATCCTCTAACAAATCAAACATTTTGTCTATTGTTGTTTCAACTTACTTTTACCTTCTATTATCAAAACTTGCATAAAATTATCAAAACTAAAGGCCTTTCCTACATAATGTTGATATAAAACCTTAAATTAACAAGAGGAAACAACATAGAGGTCCAAGAACAATGAATACACAAATTCAAACTAAAGCAAAATAGAGTCATATATCCAAAAAATACACTTATCATTATGAAAGTGTTGATATAACATGCTTTTAAGTTTACATATATAAAAGAAAACCCATAACATGAATTTTGCACTCTAAAAGCCTCCCCAAATAAACAAAAAATACAAATTCAATACAAGGAGTTTTTAAGAGTTCAACGTTTATGTCATACAAAAAGCCAAAAAAAAAACAAAGTAGAAAAATTCAGAGTTCAGCTTGAAGACGACACTTGCATAGCAATAGATGACCTTGGCTCCAAAGATATCTCATACTGAGAGAGCACTTCCCGAATAGACGAAAGGGCATCTGATAACTGTCCAATGGAAGAGGCGAATGAAGTAATCTGCACCCTCAAATCCCGAATTTGCATCTCTAAATGATGAGGTACTATCACAGGTACGCCAATTTCCATGGCCTCTTCTTCGACAGGCTGAGGAACCTCGTTAGCTTCTGGAATGATGTGACTCATCTCTATAGCCAACCAATTCCTGTAGTCTAAAGAGAATTCAGGCAATCTAGTAAAGGTTAGTCCAAGTTCAGAAGCAGACATACTAAGATGCCAACCAGAAAGTATTCCGTCTACAATTGCAGCCCCACTATATGTAGTAAACCTAGTATAGGTTCCCTTCGTATTTGGAACACACTGAAAAATACCGAACTGGCGAAGAAACCGTTGAGGGTTATAAGAACAATAGCCTGAAACCCCTAGCAGGGTAAGATACTTATAATCCTTACAACTTATAAGAGGGTCAACAAATAACCAAGAAGCCTTCCAAACAACCCTCTCCTCAGATAAATTAGACAAATATGAGAGCAAATCTGAAGGCAAAGGGGTCCATTCAAGACTTAGCAAAGTACTAGTGAGGAAAGGGAGGTGGACCATATGTTCGGGAAAGGATGGGATACATCCTAAGTGTTCCATTAACCAGATCTGCAAAAAAAAAAGGAGAGAGAAAGAAAAGAGGGAGAATTCAATTCAGTAGTGTAATCATGGAAAAGAGTGGTATAGCATGTGAAGTTATCAGATTTTAGACAAAACTCAAAGTTATGGGAGATATTCTAACATCCCTTCAACTCACAAATCTATAAAATCATGACTAACTGACAATACTTCATATTATAGTAACTGTTGAAAGTAACAACACTAAAAAATTCAGAATAGGCAACTCAACATTCAAGATTTCAGATTCAAACAACATCAAAGTATCATTTCAGAAGCAGCAACTGTACGGTAGCTTTCAAAGTTTCAGATATAACAGCCTTAAGAAAAAAATTTCAGATGGAGGAAACCTCAAAATAACATACAAAATCTCAAAAATCTCAAAGCCACATCAAAACTTCAGATCCAAAGTGGCAGGTAACGTCTTAGAGGCAACCATTTTAAGGTAACAATCAAGGTTCCAGATTTAACCACATTTGAGTAGCATGATTTCAGATTTAAACATTTCAAAGTAATAAAAAATCTGTAAAGTTTTCAAACTTAACAACTCTAGAACAAATTTCCAGATATATTAGCATTAGATAGCATTCCAGATGAACCAACTTTAAAGAAACTATTCAAAAACTTAGATTTACAGAAAAATTTCAGACTTAATAAGACAAAAACAAACACCCGAGCTTCTAGATTCAGCAACATCAAAACAGTATGCTCAAATCTAACAATCTTGAAGCATTATTCAGATTTTCAGATCCAATATGTACTGAATTTCAAACCTATCAATCCCAAAATAATATATAAGTTTCCAGAAATAGCAACATCTAAAAAAGCAGTTCAAAACTTCAAGCAGAACTTCAGCAACTTTAAAATAGCGTTCAGTAACATCAATATAACTTGATTAAATTCATCAAAGCAACATACAAGAATTTCAAGGAAACTATGATAATCAAGATCCCAAGGGGAAGAACAAAGCAAGAGGGGAGGAAGGAAATCAGCGAACAAATCAAAAGATCCTCTTGTTAGATTTAACAACCTTCAAAGTAATACAAAAGGCATTAAGAATTTCATATTTAACAACTACATGCAAGCATGATTTCAAAACTGACAGTCCCGAAAAAAAAGGGAGACATTTCAGATTCAAGGGTTCGGGTTCAGCAATTGTAGAATTGATAATTTCAAAAAAAAAAGAGACATTTCAAATTCGAGTTTTCAGGTATTACAATGGCACTAGAGCATAATTTCAGATTTGATAATCTCAAAACTGTCATACAAATCTCAGATTTCATAAGTTCAGGTATAAATGACATATCAGAATGACTTGATAATCTAAAAAATACAACATCTCAGATCGCGTAGTTTCAAGGGGGCATGCAAAGTTTCAGGCGTAATTTCAGATTAAACAATCTAGCATGCAAAATTTCACACTTCATGATCTCAAGTGATAAACAAGGTTTCAGAATCAAATAATCTCAAGTTAGCATGCAAAGCTTCAGATTTGAGAACTTTAATATCACGTACGAAGTTCCAAATTTAATAACTTCAAAACCATTGTACATTTTCAAAGAAATGACGGCAAATAAGAAGAGCTTAACTATTTAGGATGAAAAGAATCAACAAACCAATTAAAGGTCTCCATTTCTCAAGAATCAATAGCCTCAAAATAGCATGCAGCTGCTCAGGAATGGCAATTTCAAAACAGTAAACAAAATTCCAGGTATGGTACATCTATTTCTAGTACTTATAATTTAGATTAAACTAAAAAAAATCATCAGATTAAAGACAGCACATATTATTTCCATGCAACCAGAACCCAGGATAGGGCTCATGCCTCAAAAGGAACAAGTCAAAAGGTACCCAAAAGCAACATGGTTAGAAGAAATACATGTCACATATAAAGACATGCTTCAAAAAAAAAAACAAACATATTAATACTTACTTGTAAAACAGCTAGACATCCTTGCAAAGAACCAGACCCTTCATGAAATTGAGTCAAGCCTTCATGAATTCCAGCCAAAACAGTAGGAACAAGAGGTTTTCTTAGTATGACCAAATGCACAAAAGAAAGAAGCGGCAGTCTTAAAAATACGTCTTAAGGGAGGAGAATCTCAGCAAGGAACCCTAAAATTAAGGCATTCCCACATGCAACACCCCTAGGAGTACATGGATGCTCTCTGCGAATAGAAAACTCCCCATAAAACAGGTCTAAAGAAATGGAGGGAGACTCATTAGGGGCAGACAAATCGTAACGCCTAGGATCTGCATTAAACAGGAAAGTAAATAGGTCTTCACCTACAGGCCCAGGAGGCAAAACTGAAATATCTCTAAAGAGTGGTAACCCAGTAAGTCTAGAAGCCTCCTCTAAGGAAGGGGACAATTCTACATTCCCAAACCTGAATATTCCTAATGAAGGGACCCAAAATCGAGCTGCAGTTTCTAAGAAAGGATGATTCAATACTACCCTAGACAGTTCTAAACATTCTCCCATATGGAATGAAGCCAAGTCAGCCCTCTCAATAGCTGACAAAGTCGCTATCCACTTAGACAGCCTTTGACCAACAAAAGGGATACCCAGGCTAGGACTACTCCCAGTAGAAGAAGAAGAGTTAGAGAGAACACCATTCATGATGGAAGGGAAAAGACAAAAAAAAAAAGAAAACAAAAAGGAACAACAGTAGAGAAAAGGGCAGAGCACGTGTAAGTCAGTAGGGCAGTAAAGAATAAGACATAAGGATGGAGTATAAATAGAAACTTTCTGCCCAAGCAATGATAGTTGAACTGTATGATCATAAATCAGACAAGTTTAGTCATGTCAATAGTCAGCCCATTATAGGTTAGAAAATGCATATAATAAGTAGCATGTTGTCATACATACATGTTGGAAGGTGAAATGTAATCATTATAAGAATGCTCACATCTGCAGTCATCATGTTAAAAAGTACTTGTGTCATACTTCAACACTGTTCACGATGTGTTTGCATAAAAGGAAATCATGATTGAACAATGTCATAAAAAATTAGATAAGTTCAGTCATGACAACAATTAGCTCGCTATAAATCAAAAATATGTATAAACTGCAATCATATATATATATATGTCATAGTCGATGAAACAGAACTGTATGGATATATAATATTCACATCTGCAGTCTTCATGATAAAAAGTACTTGTGTCATACTTCAACACTATACATGATATGCTTGAGGAAATTAAGATTGAACAGTATCAGGAACTGCAATCATAAACTTTGATAAAACAGAACTATATAATGATAGGTAATCATCATAAGAATACCCACATATGCAACTATCATACCAAGAAAAGTACTTGAGACAGATATCAATACTATTCATGAAGTGATTACACAAAAAAAGGGAGATCAATCAAGTCAAATCATTTTTCTACAATACCAAGTCCTTTCATTCATCATAGGTTCTGCACAAGTCATGTCCCATCAATATGACCCATGAGCTCTCATTAGTACTTGCACAATCATTACCAATCCAAGAAAAAATCGAAAAATATAATATATATATATATATATTGAGAATTGATAGCTTAAAGTACAGGACAGAGTTATCAAAAATTTAAACATATATATATATGTGCAAGCATCATATGGCCAGATTTTAAGAAAAGGAATTGAGGAAAAGAAAATCTAAGAAAAGAGGATAACACTGTGAAAATATGAAAATGATCCTACTAGAAAAAAGCTTAAGTAAGAATAAATCATACAAAAACATTTAGGGGTCATCCAATTCTTATAGACAAATATGAATAACATTAACTCAAACCTTGATAGAGTTACTATTATCACTGATTGAATTAGGCATATGCTAGTTTGCATAAAAATTTCTTATTTATAGACGGATAGGTAAAATTCTCAAAAGCAAAAACTTTAAAAAAAAACAGTAGTCAGATTGTATAATCATCAAGGATTGGCATTGCAATAAAAATAATAATAATATATAAAAGATAAGGACTCATAATTCAGAGATATGATGATATATAATTAGTTACATCATTAGGCCAAATACTTAAAATACAGAAATTTATAATAAACAGATCATGGTAGGAAGTTAAGAGATTTAAAGGATAAAATTAAAATTCTTGGATAATTACAATTCTCAAGAAGCAAGGGTTAACATTATTATAAATTAGAAGCACCAGAGAAAAAAATCTAAGCCTTAATTAGGCAACAACTAATGAAATCCAAGATGACTTTTACAAGGCATAGATAGCCACATAAGAAAATACTCATAGAAAAATATATTAATTAAAAGAAATATATTCAAGATATTCCCTATAGTGAAAAAATTACGAGAAGTCGGATTAACTCGATACTAGGTAAAGAAGAAACGGGAAAGGAAAGAGAGTGAAGAAAAAGAAATCTGAGTTGCCAAAGCATAAGTAAGATGATCAACCATTACCAAAACTCGTTAATTAAAAAAAAAGGAAAAAAAAGAAAAAAAAAAACTTCCCATTACTAATTGGCCTAATGAAACCCAAACTGCATTACGAGTCATAAAGCAACAAATCTGCCAAAAGTGCATTATAAGGTAAACTGTTTAATCCTAAATATAATGTCAAAGTCTAAACATTATTCCAGGATAAGTTAATAAAAAAAAGAAAAAATAAATAAATAGCCATATTTGCCTCATAACTAGACAGGGCAAATTAACAAGCTTTAATATAATAACATAGTTCACCTGCATATCACCAAACACGTAGCATAAATCTAGCCTTAAAATGTCCAGGATAGTTAGCACATAATAAATTACATATTATTAACTAATCTAGAGTTACACAAACTATTAAGGATACACGCATTCATAATCAAATCAAGAAGAACAGTCACATAGGTCATATTAGAGACAGATGCATCCAAACTATATCGACATACAAGATCAACATCCAACAAATAACAACCACGTTAAGTAAAGTAAATTGGTAACATACAAAGATGCATAAACATGCGGTATAAAAAAGGAGACATCACATCAGCAACAAAAGGAGAGGAAAATCTAATAAAAAAATGAAAGTAGATTTGCCAACAGACGAATGCAGAGAAAGATCTACACAATAACCTTCACATTTCAAAAAAAAAAAAACGAAAAAAAAAACAAAAAAAAGAAGGGGGGCAGAGGGAAGAAGATCTGCAACAGCAGATCTTGATCGCAGCGGCAGTAGCAATGGAAAAAACGAGCAAAGGAAAACGGTAGACGTAGACCATAACAGGAAATAAAAAAAAAATAAATAAATGGAAAAAGAACCGTCATTTGTCGATCAAGAAGCATTCCAGCGACGCCCCGTCCTTCGGACGACCAGCCTGCGACGTTGTCCTCTCCGGCAACAGCGGCTGCGGACCTTGATAGGGGCGACCCTATCGCCGGTTGACCTGAGCTGACAGCAAGTGAAAACGAGCTGCCCCTCCCGTTATGGCCTGCAGGAAACCAGTCCTCCTTTATCATTTTTTTTTCTGGTCGAAACTCAACCCAAAGAAGGAAAAATATAGCAGGATAAAGGGCTTACCAGCTAGGGATCTACAAAAGAAAGAGCAAAAAGAAGAGGATCCGAGTAGGCGGGAAGGAGAAATCGTGGCCGGTAGCATCATCTCCTCCAGACAGCAGCCTCATCTTCCTCTGGCCGGTAGCATCATCTCCTCCAAGACGGCAGCCTCATCTTCCTCCAGCCGGTAGCATCATCTCCTCAAAGACGGCAACCTCATCTTCCTCCAGCCGGTAGCATAATCTTCCTCCAGACGGCAGTATCATCTTCCCGGTGGTCCAGCAACTTCGTATTCTTCTCGCTGTCTAACAGTCACCGCCTTCTCCTTGGATGTTTGACACCATAGCTCCGGCAGCAAGGGGAGAAGGAAGAGGCGGAGCAAATGGGGCAAAACGAAATGGGAAAGACAGCTCGAAGACCTAACCCTAAAACTCCTTACGGTAATCCGCATGACCACCTTCATCCGTTTGCCATCATAAGCAAGGGCTCATCCGGACCGTCCGTTTAAAGCAGAAAAGAAAAGGGAAGGTACATTGTTCCATATTCATTTTAATATAAATATATACACCCAAATACTTCTAAAAATAAAAAATAAATAAACGATAGCAATATTAACACTAAAAGACATATAACAAAATACATAGACGTGATTCGTGAGGGAATCATAATTTTTAATAACATATTCCAAAAAAAAAGAAAGAGAGAAAAGAGAGAAAGGATAAAGGAGAAGAAGCGTTATATACATATTATCTTTTCATAATAATAATATTAATCACAATATTTTGGTAAAAACATATACAGATTAGCGAGTAAGAGAAGTAATAAATAAAAATAGAAAAATACCAAAAAATACATATATATATATATGAACCAAAAAGAAAATTTACATGCTTAAAATTCAATAGCATAAAAAATATATATAATAATAAAAAATAAATAAATATTAATGAAAATTGGTGGATACAAAGATAGTGCAACATTTTCTCATCCAAGGAAACAACTGCTAATATCACTATGAAAAGTGGTAAATTTGTAATATATCTAAAATAATAATAAAATAAAAAATAAAAAAGTAAAAAAAAATCCCCAGATACCCTGAAATATGGTGAGAGGACAAGTTGCAAAAAATAAAAAGAAAAAAAAATCCCCAGATACCCTGAAATATGGTGAGGGGAAAGAAAATAATAATAGTAACAATAAACACCTTAAAATATGGAAAAAAAATTACAATACACCACTATTTTGATATTACGGTCAACTTACTTGGATGGGTCAATGAAGTTTCATATATCTAAGCATCTACCAGTTGATAGATCATATGCATATGTACCGTGTAATTTTAAGTACCTTGTGAAAATTATCATTAGTACAAATCAAATGAAAATCCTTAAGAATTCTACAGTTTTACTATTCACATAGTTTAAAAAAAAGGAGCTAAAAGTTATTAAGATAATAATCTACAATAATTCATAAGGTTGCAAGAAAATTACTAAAGGTATTCCAAATAGCATAAAAGGTAAGAGAGTAAGGAAAATTACAAAGGTTAAAAAGATTATACTAAACCAAAAAAAATTTTAGGTGTCAACCATACCTTCTTTAATGACAATGTTCATTATCATCAAAGAAGGGGGGCAACTGTTGACACCCCATAAAAATGAAAATAATAATAATAATAAAATTTCAAATGGGTTTACTATCATTTGTTATACATATTCAAGCTTTTGTGGATTCATTTTGGATTTTTTTAACCCATATATTTGCAAGCCCAAAGTTGTGTAGGGTCCACGGGCCTTCAACGCTTCAAACCCACTACGGAGGTAACGACCACTAATTCATATGGCAAATCAAGGGCAATCCGCATTCAGGATGAAGTGAAGGATACTTTCTCGAGATGGTTGGAGTGGAATCGACATGATGAATGGTTTGGATTAAACAAATAATCAATATTTTAAGAGATTTTAAGGGTCAAAATCAATTTGACCAAAGAAAGAGGAGAATTTGCAATATTTTCAAGTGCTAAATAAAATTGATAAATCCAACTTATTAAGTAAAAATCTAAACCGTTAAAATGAATGGAGCGCATCAATAAATGCGGGCCCTATCAAGAATCAAGGAAAACATGTAATAATTAAGACATAAATAAAAGGTCAAAAATACACAAAATCAATGGCTAAAAAAAATTTGACTTACAAGCCAAGCAAAACCATGGGCCCCATTAGTGGTATTCAAAAACCACTCATAAAATTACCAAAAAGCTCATTTTTGTTAAAATTTTACAAAAGAAAGAAATATGGAGTTGTGCAAAAAATCAAAAGAAAATACTAATGTGCAATTTTTCAAACTCAAAAGCCTATAAAAGGACCTCCCCTCCTCTCATAAGGGACACGGTGAAAAGCCTCCTAAAAATCAACCATTCTCCCTTTTTCTTCTAAGCTTATTAGAGACCCATTTTTTCATCTGTTCGTTTTTTCTTTAAAAAAAAAACAAAAAAAACTCAAGTTTGCCTGTTGCCGCACCAATCTGTCTTCTTCTCAGCATCCAAAAAAGAATTTTTTGAGTGTTCGGATTCCAACACCTTTTTGCATAGCTTTCATTGTCCTTTTTTTTTAAAAAAAATGAAAAGAACGGAAAGCCAGAAATATCTGCCCGTTCTCTACTTCATTCATCCTTATTAAAAAAAATTCAAAGGCAAATACACTTAGCACGTTATCCTTCTTCTTTTTAAAAAAAAAAAAAATCCAAAAAGCAAAACCCACCAGCACGTCAGCCATTTTTCTTTTCATATATTTTCATTTAAAAAAAAAGAAAAGGTCAAGAAAACAACACGTTTTTTTTCTTTTCCATTTTTCGTTTTTTTTTCAAAAAAAAAAAACAAATTCCAGCATGTCCTCTTTTCTTCCTTTTCATTTTTTGTTTTTTTTTAAAAAAAACCACTCTTCTTCACCTGCTCCAAAAAAAAAATCCGTGCATTATCATCTCAAAAAAAAAATGATGAAAGCAGAGTAGGTAAAGGAACTCCATCTCGTCCTTTTTTAGCATCACCGCCTTTCCCTCACCTTTCTTTTTTTCGTTTTTTTTTGTTTTCTGAAGAAAGCTACGGCCCGCCCCTTTTCTTCTCAATATCATTTTTAAAAAAAAAGCACCGGCACCAGCACGCTTAAAAAATATATATATACAAAGTTGTTGTTGAAGATTTTTTTAAAGCTTTTTTTTAACTGCTCGTGATCTTTTTTTTAAAAAAATGTATGCAATAAGTATATGTCATTATATTTATAAAATAAATATATAAAAAAACCATAAAATCAAAATCATCATAAGAAAAATTTTATTTCCACGCAACAAGAACAACTACTCGCATCCAACTTTCAGATTGAGTTAGGGCCTCTAAAAAAGCCTAGAGATTAAATTCTCGCCTCCACCCTCCTAAGCTTTTACATAAAAAAAATGTATGTTAATTTTTCGCACTCCTAGTACCGATGTACTAGAAAAATAAAGTTGTATTTTTTCTAGTTGTGAGTTCACCCAGAAAATCTCTGTCTTTCAGTGCCTTATTGTACACGGACTAACCACCGTTATATGGTTAGTGACGACTCCAAAAGTTAATACATTAAATTTTATCAATATTTATACGCATGTTACTAACTGTTAATTGCGTCTAATTGAGATACATATTTGTGCATGACTAACTCGCATCATTTGAAAATTTCTAAAAATTTGCATCATCTAAAAGCCTTAACGTTTGCATCTCCTTTCTTTAACCCCCCATGTCTATACATTTTATATTTTTTCCATTTCTGATCTTGAACCCCTTTTCTACACCGTTTATATTTTTAATTTTTGCACGTTTAATTTCTGTATCTGACTTGCATCACGACTAACCCGCTAACTCGCTAACTTGCATGTCATACTTATTTTCTTCTCTGGTGTTTGCACATTTTATTTTCTCATTTTAGTTCATAGTTATATATTTTTTTTGAGCCTACCTTACACTTTTTTAGGCCCATTTGCCGGCCCATCGTAGCACGCTAAAAACCACGTGCTACATCAAGTATATCTGTTAGTCCACGAAATTGCAAATCATGAAATTGTAAACGTATCACTTCTGTTAAGTTTCATAATAATCACTAAAACTTTTAATGAAACGATGAAAATACCAATATTCACCGCATCGACAATTATATTTATTATTTGCAATTATTATTCCTATTATAAATATGAAAGAACTGTTGCAAAAGCTAAATATATTATTCAACAAAAAATGCAAACAGATATTTTAATAATAAAAATCAATTAATCAATTTAATATATATAACATACAATAAAAATTAGAACAAAATACAAGAAAATTATTATTAAAAATTATTCCTCAAATTATAAATATATCAATTTCGTGTCCATCAAATTTCAAGAATTTTCATGATAAATAATTTTAAAAATACCTTTCTAATATTATACTAGAAGGATATAAGGAAATACTTTCGAAATTCAAAAATATTTTATTTTAAAAATATCTCATATTAAATAGATTAATTTTGTATCCGTTAGATTTTGAAAATTTTAAATTAAATAATTGTAAAAGTTAATCTCATAATGTTATAATAGAAAAATAAAATATCTTGTAATAAAAAATTTAAAAATTAATTTTCACATTAAATAGATTAATTTGTATTTGCCAATTTTTCAAAATTTCTAAACTTCTATTACAGATAATTTTTAAAATTTACTTGACACTAATACAATAGAAACGTCTAAAGAAAAACTTTAAATTTTTATATTTTGTATTTTAATATAATTTTATGTTTTCAATTACAATGTTATAAAATAAAATCTTAAAATTATTTATGATAATTTCCTAGTTTCGACAAATACAGAATTAATCTATCTAATTTAATGAATATTTTTAGTTTTTTTTAATATGCCTTTTCTTATATTTTTTGGTATATTATTAAAAAATTATTTATAATGAGAATTTTCAAAATCTAATAAAAAATGAAGTTAAATGTGAGGATTATTTTTTAAAATAAAACTTTCATATTTTAAAATTTTTATTGTATTTATATTATAATATTATTGATGGAGCATATTTTCAAAATCTCACCAAAATTAATTTATCCAATATTAGAAATATTTTTAAACATATTTTCTTGTAATTTTTATTATATGAAATTTAATAAATTGAGTAAAATTATTAAAATATTCATTTAAATATTTGTAAATAATTTTATAAGATATCAAATCTTTTAAACTTGATTTGATTTTGCTAAGTCATAATCAACTTAAAATTACATTTTTTCAAAAATAAAGTCCTGATCGAGTTCACTTAACTACGTTTATGTATTTGAGAAGTGATAAAATTTTAAACAAAAAAATTTGATGTAAAAGTAAAGTAGGTATGCGAGAAGATGTAAAAAATAATTAAAAATAGAATAATTATGAAAAATAAAAAGTTTATTGTTAAACAAACACATCCATAATATATATAGAGTCAACACAAGATTGACAAGATGATCGACATAGCGTGTGAGTGCGTGTAAGATTTTCCAGGTTTAAAATCAATCTCGGGTAAATATGGAAGATGATCCATAAGGCCGGCCTAAGTAAAGGCTTACTTAAGTTGACTAAAATACATGTTTGGAGGTATTTTTTTAATTTTTTATTTAGAATGAATAAAAATTAGTATAGTTTTATTGAGGAGAAATGATCATATTAGCGCACCACAAAAATACATGTAAATAATTTTTAAATTTTTTCCCGTAAACTTGTTAATAGAGACATATTTTATGTAGCTAGATTCAATACCCTCGATCACCTTCACAAGAGAAAACCCATTGCCAAAAGTACAAGCAAAAAGACTAGGCCACCAAATAGATATAGACCAGTGTGATGGATCTAGAGGTAGTCGATGACACTATTCGAGTTTTTGAATGCACAACAATCCATTGATAGTAGCGAGTCGTGTTGTCCAAGCCATCGGAGGAAACGGAGTTGGCAAGCTCTATTCTGGGATGCAGAAGCCGCTTGATCATGATCTGTTCATCGGATGATCGAAGCTTGACTAAAGAGAGTCGACAGGGGCGAGCGTGGGGAATCGGGAGAGAGATGGAGAATGGGGGAGTTAGTTGTCGGAGGAAGAGGAGAACCGTCGATACAGGGCACTGTCCAAGTACGTAATTGGTTGGCACTTCGGGACCATACCCCATGGAGCTTGGCCGTCGAAAGGGGCTCATCGATGATTTGCTTTTGCTCGAGTTCATCATCTACAAGACAAGGAACTCACAGTAGGGAATTTCCGTGGGCTTCAGATTTTGATGATCGGAGTAGCGATCAATGCAATGAGAGGATGGTCAACATCAATAGCTGATGACATGTCAGCTGTTGGTGCTGATTGTTCGTCCGAAGAGTAGTTGTAATAACTGACTTAAATATGTTGACTTACTTGCTATACTATTGTGGCAAGTTGAATTTTTGACTGTTGAATTTTTAACGGTCTGATGTGTTAATAAAAAATAGCTGAGGTGGCCAGATTGACTGATTGACTTTGACTTATTGATAAGGTGGGTAATTATAATTTTAAGAAAAATGGAATCTAAAATATATTTATTTAAATTAATTTATAATTTAAATTAACAAATTATTGAAATGCTAAGATGGTTAGAAATTATGGCAAGTAAATTTGAGGTAGTGGGTTCGAATTACATATTGTAGAATTAGATAATTTTTCTTTTAGCAGTTAACTATGTGGGACCCACAAAGAGAACGGAGTTTGGAAGGGAAAAGAAGAATTTTTTGCATATTGAAATTGAGAATGAAGCAAAATATTTTTTTTCAGAAAATCCTTCCGTGGGTTCTACAAAAAGGTAAATGAAGAAATAATTAAATCTCTTTTAGAGGCACGTATAGTATATTAATTAAGCTATTTTGGAGATAACTTGTGAAAATTATTTATTTAATGATTTTCACTGGAAGGGCTAGCGACAAGAAAATGATCTGGCATAGTGGTGATTATGATGGAATAATATTTGTGATACCGAGCATTGATAGATATTATATATAATTATTAATTACAGATTGTGTTAGTTGATTATTTGATTTAGTTTGACACTATTATATCATATATAAATTACAGTTTGGTTAACCGGGAAGGGTATGAAGTAATTTTTATATTTCTGATATGGTCGTACTGTTTTATTTAATTAATTATTATGCATTAGAATTTACAAAAATTCACTTTGTTATATAACTTGAGCGTCATTGTGATAATTCATTTTTTTTCATTATTATTCATATGAAGTTGAGAACGTCCAAGGGCTGGGGGCCAGCACTTTAAGCAATACATTATATTATTTTGTTTTTTTTATATGGGAGCCCAAACCTCCGGGACGATTATTACTTTGTACCAAGCATATTATATATATACTATGGTTGGCATTTTAAAACACTGCTTTCATAGCTGATATAATTTTATTCTTAAAAGGTTTAAAACCATCCATATTAGAACCGATATTATATATATGAACCAACATTTGAGATCTCTGAGGGCTCAGTTCGGTTCTCAGATATATATATATACACACTTGCGGCAGGTTTACAACCCCCTGACCGGTGCCTTTTGATATAGTATGATATATTATATTTATTGAAAACTTTTAGAAACTTGTGCTTTATGTTATAATATATATATATATATATATATATATATATTATATGAACAGATGGACGTTAAAACCTGAAGAGACAAATATTTATTATATGTTGCATACATATATTTATTTATTTTATGGAACTGGTTGGTTATTTATTACAGATAAAATTTTAATAGAAGGAAATAATTATAATGAAATTTGGGCTAGATTTATTTATAATGCTTAATATATATATATTAGTCAGAATTTGAAATATCAAAGGATCCTGTTTGGTTCTTTAAGATATATATGATATTAAAAATATATATTGATGGATTCAAAAATCTCGGGATTGCCATTTATATATATAAACTATATATGGATGCAAGTTTTTTTTGAAGCTTGAAACCTCTTGTACAGAATTTAATATGTCAATCACTAGTTTTTACGATGGATTGCACGCAAATATATTTTTGGATGGGATTGGATCGGTTATTTATAATAAATAGAATTGTAATAGATGGAAACAATTGCAACGGAAGCTGGGTTATTTTTACTTATAATACTCATATATACATTAGATGTAACTTCGAACTTGCGGGTGCGGTTTAATATATTTGTCTTGTAAATATATAAATAATTAAATACTCATATTTATGATAATGTTATAAATTGAAAAGTTGTAAGCACGTAATATATTTATATTAGATTGTAGCTATTTCAACATTTAATAGATGTATAAATTCTGTAATATTATACTTTGCTTAAATGCACTGTTTGATAATATGTGGGTGTTATATAATAATATGACGTCCAAAAGTCTTGATTTATAAAATGGAAGTGCAAAATAAAACTTACACATCTATGTTAGCAATTGTATAATTAATTTATACAATATAAATTAATTCTTTGATATTGCAAAATATTTATGTGGTTACAATTATAAATTGTATGGACAGACATTTGTTTGGCAAATATTATGTGTGGTGTGATGGGAAATAAATTAAATTATGAATTATGAATAAATGGTGGACTTATCAAGAGTATATGACTAAATTCCAATAAATCGGATTATTGGAATAAGAAGAGTGTGATTTGACATAGCATTTGCATAATAAAATAAAGAGAATGTTGAGAATTATTGGAAAATAAATGGGAACAACAAGTTATGCTATGTAGAATATTTATGGTTGTTCATTTTGAAGTTTTGGCTACTTGTGGGTTACGATGAAAGGTTCTTTTTGAATTTATTAATTAAATTCAATGAGTTGGTTCACCCAATTAAATGTGGATGACAAATTATTTTAGTTGGTAAAATATTTAATTGGGTTGAGATAGTTGTTATGATAAAGAGTGAGAATGGTATGTGTAATGCATCATGATTTTTACCAAGTAGAACGGAATTGCATATGTGGGACCCCGAGGATATGTGTATTGGTTTTGTTTATTTCCTTAGTAGGTCCTATGCATGCTAGAAGACTACTTTGGAATGTCCTTTTGTGGACAGTGTGGTATTACCTTAATGGGCTGTGATATTTCCCTTTGTGGATTGTGTGTTGTGCCCTGAAAGGCCGTGAGTTTGCTCCATTGTGAGCAGTGTGGATAACCTTACACATTGAGTCAGTGATTTGTGCATTTCCTATGGTGCTTCTATAATGTTATACACCATTATATACGTGGTTTATTTCTTACTTACTGAGTTATTTAACTCATTCCCGAGTAATTTAAATTTCAGGAAAGGCGGGACCATCTGGTCAATAGTGCGGGTTAATGGGCTAAGATGGTGCAGTAGAGACATTTTATTTTTATTTATTATTTTTATTTGTTGGCTTGTAATAAATTAATGAGAATTATTCTTATTAACTCAGTGGATATTTGTGATAAATTTTGGATATTATTGAATGAAATATTAATTATTAAATTTATTGAAGCATAACTGATCCGGTTCGTCGCAATTAGTGTGATCAACAACCCTGGGATTGGGCCGTGACAGTAGTGGTGGGTTGGGCCGGTCTGGGCGATTTGGTCATTTTAAGAAAGAAACAGTGGCAACCCAAACGGAAGCTGGCGGCATTGGCATGTAAAGAACTCTTGTTCGGGACAATTTTAGTAGAGATGCTGCTTCCTCCCAAGGCATGCGACTCTCTCATTCTCTCTCTCTCTGAGTAAGTAATCCGAACCGTTAGTTTCCGGCTCTGCCATCTTCTCCATGAGACGACATTGAATTTTCATCAGTTTTGATTTTCGAAAATCACAGTTGCTGTGTTGGACAAGTATAATCATCAAATCCTCTCCGTTTTAATTGATTCAACAGCCATTTAGTCGTTTTATCCGTTTTCATTTTGACATGCAATTAGTCGATCTCTATTCCCCGTTTTCGTTTTTTTTTGCATGCAATAAGTCATTCTCCATTCTCTGTTTTCATTTTTTTAGCATGCAATAAGTCTTTCTCCATTCTCGGTTTTCGTTTTTTAGCATGCAATAAGAGAACTTCTATTGGCCAGGAATAAAACTGCTAGATCTTCCTTCATCGATTTCGAATTTTCTTGTATTGACTTCTGTTCTATCTTATATCTATTTTCATTTGTTTTCGGATTTTCTCTGATGATCTTTGTTTGGCTTTATATCTATTTCCGATTTTTGGTTTGAATAAATATATCCTTGTTGATCGTCCTAATGAATTTGGATAGTCGGGATACATTTTTTTAATTTTTAATTTTTTGCATTTCTAAAATCATGGCGAGATTCACCGATTTTCAGCTTGAATCTGTTCGGGGCGAGGATGCATAATGCGTCTATGCTTTGAGCACAGATCAATGGGTTTTCAACAATAATGGCTATGTTTAGCCTTCCATTTTCTGAACAGACTGTTGATGATTCTTATTTTTATTTTCGTGCTTGAATCAACTTATATGATTTTGAGTTGATGTTCTGCTGTCTTTGAATAAATTCAGCTCATCCTCACCATGATGTTTTGGTGATTCTGATTTCGGTTTTATCCCGAGCTTGTCCTTAATTGAAAGCTTCCGAATATAATAAAATATATCTGATTTTATATATGTCTTTAGCCTGCTTGACTTGAACTTGTTCTCACGTTGTAAGTTTTTGTTGATTGAAGTTTATATTTCGAATTTCTGTTTTGACTGTATTTTGGGTATGAATTTGTTTATGTGAACTCATGCATGGAATGAAGAAAAACTGGCTGCATGTTATTCATTTTGATTGGTTTGGTTAATTATTTTTAGTTTTCTTAGAGTGTCTATTACAGTCCCTATTTTGTAGTTAGTGGAAATCATCTAGTTTTGCACCCACCTCAAGTGATTGAAAATGGTGGTGATTCAGTTTTGCACCTATCTCAAGTGATGTCCATGGGAATTGTTTCAGTTATTGACATGCTGAAACTTTGTTTGATGAATGTATTGGCAGTGCATTGCATATGTGATTTCACTCTTGCGTATAAAGTAAAATTCTGTTAAGGGGAGATGTATATTCACATCTGGAAAATTGAACCGTTCATGTCTTGTATGATGGATTGCTGAATTTTGTACACTCGTTGCTGAAATGAGATTTTCTTTGTGAATATATGTGTATTCATATTTGGAAATAAAACTTGTACAACTCGTTGAAATGGAATGCAGCTTTCTTTATAATTTACGAATACATTAGAAATTTTACAAACCAACTAAGATAAAAATGAAAAATTTGTCTGAATGAAAGGAGAAGCAACAAACACCTATTGCTGAAATGAGATTTTCTTTGTGAATATATGTGTATTCATATTTGGAAATAAAACTTGTACAACTCGTTGAAATGGAATGCAGCTTTCTTTATAATTTACGAATACATTAGAAATTTTACAAACCAACTAAGATAAAAATGAAAAATTTGTCTGAATGAAAGGAGAAGCAACAAACACCTATTGCTGAAATGAGATTTTCTTTGTGAATATATGTGTATTCATATTTGGAAATAAAACTTGTACAACTCGTTGAAATGGAATGCAGCTTTCTTTATAATTTACGAATACATTAGAAATTTTACAAACCAACTAAGATAAAAATGAAAAATTTGTCTGAATGAAAGGAGAAGCAACAAACACCTAATGGGAACTAGGGGTGGGAATCGGGGCGGGTCGACCCATGACCCGTCCCGACCCGGTATTTGAAAATTTTCTAAAAGGCCGGGTCGGGGCGGACCGAATGAAACCCGGACCTCCTTATACCCGGGTGACCCGCTGTCTATAGATATATTAGTTTCCAACCCTAAACCCAGCCGCAGCCCGAATCTCTTCCCCAATCCCGTCCTTCCGAGCCGCACGCGGCCCGCTTCCCAAGTCCTGTCATTCCAAGCCTCATCTCCGGCAGTTTCATCTCCGGCGTCGCGCTTGCTCCTTCCAAATCCCGTCTTTCCAGCGACACTCAGCCACCCAGCCCTCATTCACCTCCGTCTTCCTCCCAAAAAAGTGCATTCGATTGCCGTCGCTGCCAACCCTTCTCACTCTCGCCCATCTCCAGCCCTAAATTCATACCTCTTCATATTCTCATCTTCCTCTCTCCCTCTCAGCCACGCGTTGTCGGCACGCGCTCGTCTGTGCAGCTCACCTTCCGGCAACAATTTTTCAGCTCCGGCGTCGTTTTTCTATCTCTACCGATAACTGCATCTCCTTCGGCTACGATTTTCCATCTCTAGCAAACGGACTTGAAGGTGGTGTGATTGTCATAACCATTTTTTCCTTTTGTTTTCCGATTCCGTATTTAATTGTTTGGACCATTTATTCATTCTTCTGATTCTTATACCCATTTTTTCCTTACCCTTTTTCCGTTTTTTCTCATTTTACCATCTGATTCTCATACCCATTCTGATATTATTCTCAATCTGTTCGTTTGATTTGTTAATTCATTAATTGATACAAATAATCTGTTCATTTTATTTGTCGGTACGTTAATTGTGTATCTTTATTTAGTGGATCTGTTGATTGGTATCTTTAATTTAATTAATGGATGTGTTAATTGGTACTATAATTAATTCATTAATGGATTTGTTAATTCGTTGATTTGTTTGTCTTATGTAATCTATTTATCAATATATTAATGCATTTATCAATCTGATTGTTAATCTGTTTAGAGCAGCCATAACCAGAGTGTGCTTTGATAAAATTACAAATAATAAACAGTTTTGTGCATTGTGTTTGCTATCCGTGTGCATTGTGTTTGATGCGTTATGTGAATTATATTTGAGGATATGCTTGCGTTATGTTTGGATTTTGATTGCTTGTAGTTTGAATTAATTTTAGGAATTACATTAGATGAAACATAAGAAGAGAATATGAGTTTGAATGTGGAGGAGAAGCAAGTGGATGATGTGGATGAAGAGGTATACTTCATTAACTTGTTCTCATAAAATCGATTAAATATTCACATTCTATTTAGGTAAAATGTTTTATTTTGACTAATTAGTAATAGGTTGAAGCATAAAATATTTAAATTTAATGTAGATTTGTCGTTATACTTGATAGGTTCATAAATCCTTAAAAACATTCTACTTGACCCGCATTTTTTTATCCAACCTATTGTCCCGATACTGATCCGAAATTTGTTCCGAGACCTACTTAAAATAGTAAGGGTCAAACTGACATTGTCCCGACCCGGTATAAAAATAAGGGTCAAATAAGATTTTTAAAATGTCGGATCAGGATTGGGCACACCTTAGCTCGTCGCAACCTGCCCCGATTCCCACCGTTAATGGAAACCCATTTTGGGGTGCAAAGGGTGCCTAAACCCTTCCTTTTGCACAACTAAGCAGCCCCTTTGGAATCTCTAATGTGGACCAGTTGAATATCATCCTTTTTTCCAGTTTTTCCTCAAAAACTGGTGGTGACTCCAAGCCCAAAAAATTCATTTTTTCTGTTGTTTTTTCAATGGGGTGGAAACAAATCGGCGACTCCACTGGGGATAGCTTGATTCCATTTGTTAGGTGTTTGTTGTATTTCCTTTGAGAATCTCTGGTTGGTTTAAATTTCTGGTATGATTGTGGCCTGTTGAGTTGATTCTATTGTTTTGTTATTTCTGCTTTGGTTGGCAAGTGTTAGATTGCATTCCTAAAAATCTGTTTTGGGAAAGGGAATTGTGATTGGAAGTGCATAACAGAATTCGACCTACAGATTTTCTTGAGTTGTCAGGTATCAATTTGATTTTTGGACCAGTTTGTAAGTTGCTTGTTGGGATATGATCGGAGTGTAATTTGATAGTTGGTATTGAGGTTCCATTGCACAATATGCATTCCCAACTTCTGCTGTTCAAAGATGTTTGCACTTGTGCTGGATTTTGTCACATTTCTGCTGAATTTCTTGTCTAGTTGAACATGTTTTGTTTGTTTGGGAGATAAGCACGCAGTTTGTTGATGTTGAAAGATATGACTATGTTGGAAAATTTCTTCGAAATTTCAGGATTTTGAAAATCCGATTTGAGTTTCGTTTGCTGCATCGAATGAAGTTGCGAAGGGATTCCAAATGTTCAATCTTTGAATCTGAAATTTTAGATTGCTTGTCATTGGTTCTTGCTTGAATACAATTCTCATTGGAATCATGATCTGTTTGAGAGAGTTTGGAAAATGCCTGCCTATGGTTTGTGACCCAACAGTTGATTATGATGGGGGAGATGGATTTTGTATGGAATGTGAATGTGTGCATAGTTATGATGAATGTGAGAAGACTTTGTTCTTGCTGTTTGGGTCAACTCATTGGTTCCAATTTGGAAAAGCTGATTGAGTTGTTGGCATAATCCTACATCTAGCATTACCTATTGAGGAGTTTGAGGTTTAAGTTGCTAGATAAGGACTTGAGTGTGAGGATTCTGGTTGAGGGATGGTTGGGCCAAATGCTGTTGGTGTTTGGTTCTATGCTTCTAAATTCTGAACTCCTCATTTAGTGGTTCAAGGCTGCTGAATTTTTGTGGGTTCTGTTCTTGTTTTGATGTGATCTAAGCATGTGGAAAATACTAGGAGAAGTTGCTGTGATTGTCATGGTCTAATGGTTTAATTGTTAATGGTTTTGTAATTTCCATTGTTTGATGAATGCATCATCTTGTCAAATGTTTTCCCTTCTGTTTGGATGTGTCGCCAATTTGATTTTGCATTTCGACACTTGTATTTGGACATGAGCATCTGATTTTTTTAAAAATCTGGTGGATTTTGGCATGGCAGTTGGAGGATTTGAACATTTCTGAAATGATTAACATGTGCAGTTAAATGACAGCTACTTTTGCCCATTGTACACTTAGATTTGTGGAATTTTGTTGATTGGAATCTGTTTAATGGTCATGGAACATGATGATAAGATATGATGGCATTTAGCAAGTGGTTTTTATGGGAAAAATGAGCTGTAAAATTTTTGTGTTGCAGTATTTTGGAATGGATCCTTTATGTGTGGGTGCCAAGCTGGTTCAATGGTGGGAAAGATTGTAAAATCTGTGGAGTGACAGGTTTGATATAGAAATGGCCATTTCTATTTGCTTGTGAAATTTTCTGGAATGTTAAGCAAGATTTTGTTGAAAAGTGAATTTGGTTTATTTGAACAAGGACGATTGTTGTTGGAATCAGTTTGGTTTGGAGTGTTGCCTTTGGGAATATAAATTCAGGTCTTCTCCTTTGAATTTTGGACCCGAGAAGGATTTGGGTCGACTGAGTTTGTTTGGATCTTGATTTGAGCTTTGAAAACAACTTGTTAAGTGTTCAAATTATCTGAGTTTACATGGGATTGAATTAGATTTGGAGGGCAACAGATTTTCGGATTTTTGTAACTGGTGGATGTCTGAATTGTTGAAATCTTTGAACTCAATCTTAATCTGTTCGGTTGAAAGTCCTCTCTCTTTATATTGCTGAATTTTGGAATAGCAGTGATGATTGCAAGCTTCCACCGTTTAAGCTATGCAATTTGTTTTTGAATTCAGCTCACTTTGAATTGATGTTTGTTCTGAGATTGAACCTCAAAATACAAATTGCTGAAATGCTGAACTTGGAGATGAAGTTCAGATTGTTTGGATTCGCATGGACTGAATCAGATTTTGAGTGTGTCAAATATTGAGATTTTCTTGACTGTTGGATTGCTGTCTCAGTTTGTTTTCTTGAATCGTGAGATTTTTGATGAACTGATTTGAATTCCAACATGTTCTTAAGGCTGCTCTGGATTTTAGCAACTTGGTCTAATATCTGAAAACCGCTGAATCTTGTCTGTTACTGAACTTTCTGATTGTTGGACTCGTTTTATTGTTGGAATTTTCTGCTGAAATTGTGTGAGGCTGATTGTTACATTCTGATGGATAGCTGTTCTCAAGATTGAATTCTGAAATTGCTAGAATCAGATGGTTTGATTGGTGGATAACTGATCGTTCTTGAGATTGTTGAATTTTGTAATGTCAACTGATGTACTACTGATGAGTTCTCTTTTCAAGATGATGATTATCAACAAGATAATTATCAACATGATGATGCAGATGAATTGCATGGTTAGTTGCCATATAGGACTAGATCCTATGATCCAAAATTGTTATATTAAGGTGCATTGTCATATCTTATTTTTTCAAAACTTGTCAAGATATCTGGAAATCAGATTGATGCATTCTTATTTTGAGTTTTTGAATGACTAGAGTTGGGGGGTTCCTTCACCGAATGGTGAGGGAAGCGAATGAATCCCAACTTGGTCTTGAGAAATGACTTGATGATGAGGAATGGTAAATTTTGGAAGATGGATTTGTAATGCACTTCGATATGATATTTTGAATTGTATAGTCAGTTTCTATTTTGGTATTTACTTTCGTGATCAGCTTGTCCACTTATAGTCTGATTGAATAATCTGATTGAATGTGAAATCTGTTGCTAAAATACATATATGGCTGCCATATGAAATTGAGTTTATGATTCAAAATAATGTGTTAAAATGCAATGATATATCTGATTTTTTGGAATTTATATTGCCATTTGAAACTAGATTGATGTTTTGAGTATTTTCATGGCAAGAGTTGGGGGGTTCTTTCACCAAATGGTGGATCTTGAGCATTGATTGGATGAAGAGGGATAATAAATTTTGGAAATGAGGATATGCTGTGCATTTCGATAGGTTATTTCGAGTTGTAGAATCAGTTTCTATTGTGGTTTTGTCTATTTTTGTATATAGTAGCAGTTTCTAGTGTGCTCTAGCATGATTGTGCAATCATATATTACGCAGAAAAGGCAAAGGAGAAAAAACATCAAACAAACTATGAATTTGAAAATAAGATTTCTCTCACCAACAACATGACTTAAAATGTTCTTTTGATAGAAAAATTGGTCACAAAATTAGATAAGCATGCAAAAAATGCTAAGGGAATCACCTGGTTGCAACGAAGACCACAAAAATGAAATCCCAAACAAAAAATATCGCAAATTCATGATTTTAGAAAATATCATGATAAACCCATGCCATAGTAAGATAAAACTTTTTGGTTACTTAACTTCTGTATTTGCTCTCTTCTTGGCTTATCTAATCCATAAATATAGTTCATGATTATGTTATGTTGTTAGGGCAACCAAACAGTTATCAGATATTCTGCCATATTGAATTTACCACGAATAAAAATGATGCTTTGGGATCGTCGTTATCTTTTCTTACCGCCACAGCCGAACATTCTCTAGCACAAATTCTTATTAGTATCATGGTAGATTTTTTTTTCTTTCTAAGATCAGAACAAAAAACAAACAACAAGTCTACCAACCTCATACTGTCCAATTTAAGAATAACATAGCTACTGTCTTCAACAACTTGGATTCATATTCAGAGAATGATTGAGATAGTTTATCACTTGCTTACCCAAAACATAGATTCAACTAATAAAGACAAATCAACAGTTTTCCTTACAAATTCCACTCCAAATCATGTAATTTAGATTATAGGTTATTCACTCAATCTTAACCTGAAAAACAATATACACAAGAGGATAGCTAAAACTATTAATCCTTTAAAGTGAATGTGTTTCAATTGGAAACCTCGGGAGGTAACAAAGTCCAGGGAACATGGGAAAAGGTAATGCTAAGAACACTTTGAGACGTATAGCCTAATAGAGGATATGGTTCAGGGTAGGTTCAAAAGCATGATAGCATCCAAGCTTCTGACAGTAAAAAAATTCGATAATAATGATTATTATCATTATCATCAAGCCATCTAATTGAATTACAAAATTGTATTTTATGTAATCTAAAATTTGGAATGTATAGCTTGGCATCAATAGGGTTACAAATGTATACTTGAATAACATTTTCAGTCAATTACCTTATAAGTTTATATCAAAATGGCAGAACCGAGTTGTAAAGCAAATTGTTGGGTTTAGGTGAGGGCCATGATCCGACCAGGGAAAAAAAGTTCTGGCTTCATCTATTCAGATACAATTGAAACATTTATGTGTTGAGTTTTACATTAGACCCCATTGATCTGGTCACTTTGCACACAGAGGGTGTGTTTGGCAATCACAAAAAGTTGTCAATCTACAAGTTTTCACTCTCCACAACTATTCTATTTTTTAATAATTTCTTCACCACTTCCTATATAACTACCTTATTTTAAAATCATTTCTCCATGACTACTCATACAATTACTTTATCTATTTTAACTTTATTCTCTTTACTCATTATTATCTCTATCTTATCACATCATTTTCTTTCATTTTAAAAACTTTACAACAAAACTATTTTTTTGCATTAGTTTTATCCATTTCCGAACACACCTTAAGGCTATTCGATAATCTGGTTGTTGATTGTGCCGTTTGATAGACAAACACTTCGAATTTGTGCACATGGCACATATATTGTCGCTTGGAACCAATATAGAGATTCATCATAAAATGGATCCATAACTGCAATGCAACTGGAATAGGAGGGCCATTACTGCTCAATTGGAAATGTCTAAGCAAAACAAACAAGATCAACGTAAAATCCAAACTTTTGCTTCCAAAACTAAAACATG